>APFE031227614.1:0-12105 GCA_000404065.3 Pinus taeda
CTAGCATAAACGGTTGTGTGTGTGTATGTTTCTTGACTTAGACAACTTCCAGTCTGCTAGGGTTCCACCCAAGAGCCTTAGGGTATAATATCCCGCAACAGTGAACCATAAGGATTCACTCTTCTTTACTCCCAAGGAATGTAAACACTAGAGATATCATGAAGCATTGGGTAAAAGATCCATCTAAGTTTACGTCAACACCCAACTAGGTCTACAAGACTAATTCACTAAGAAATGCCTACCAAATCTTAATCATCTTTGCATGCCTCTTGTATGGTCAAGAGAGCACAAAGACCTTTCTGCAGAGTTGGGTGGTTGTGCTGGATCAGTTGGTACATGAAGGAAGGTCATTCAACATGTCAGACATGTTGCCTCTTTAGATGAAAGTGCATGTGTCTAATGCGCAAAATCCACTTAAGGATGAGAAAGTGAGATTCTATATGTCTGCATACCTGCTTGATGCAATTTGTGCCCAGTAGTAGTTTCCTGGCATGGGTTGGACATGGAAACCATTAGATGATGCTATCAACATCTATTGCATGTTTCTCTCTAAGTGAAGCTACCTAGGATTCATGGCGAGGCTCTCTAACCACTTCGTCAACTCGGTGTACAAGATGATATTCAAACAGGATCCAACTTGCATGTCTCAAGAAGTGATGCAACCATTGCTTAGCATCACATATTGGTATGCCTCACCCGGTGGCGCCCTCATCATTAGGATGTTTGGTGGAGAGAAGCCTTTGTATGTGCTACCAAGGTTTTCCACAAATAAGTTGGTCATGTAAAAGGTTGTATATGACATCTCCACAAGGTTATCAATAGGACTACATAAAAGGAAGAAGGCACCATGACCTGCTCTTTCTTTTTGGATTGTAATGTATGAGATATGGAGCTTGAAGGATGCAGATGCTGAGGTCGAGGACTTGAAGAAGTTTGAGTTCAACACTAAGAGTTTCAATTTGTATGATCCCCACTACATGTGAAAGAACCAGTGCGTGAAGGTGTATTATCCATGGATCCATGGGGCATGTCATTGGCTAGAGGAAGACCCTTGGAGGTATTTCTACAACTCCTCTAGGCTTAGTGAGCCAGTTGGCATGGATGTAGAATGGAAACTATCTCTGCAGGCAGAAGCACCTAAGGAAGCATTAACAGAAACAACAATGAGTAGCAAACCGTCACAGGACGAATACAAGTGCAATATTTCCGAGAGTGTAGAGGATGACCAAAGCTACAAGTTTAGGGAAGATCCTCTTGTTGAGAAAGTAGCTCTGGAGATAGAGGCAAACAGCTGATAGTACGAAAGGAGAGTAGAATGGAGGAAGAGAGATAAGTAAAGGTTGGAAGAAGTAGAGAGGAAGTTGCAGGAAATAGAAAAGAAGCTTAAAGAAGAGCAGGAGCTAAGAAGGGGAGAAAGGGAATAGAAGAAGAAACAAGAACATGAGGAAAAGCAAGGCAAATTAATAGCGCAAGATGCAACTATACAAGTTGAACAATTATAGCAGCCAATAAATGAAGAACAGGGCGAGGAGGTGCACGTTCGAGAACTTGCTTAGCAGATTGAGACGATGGTTGAAGAAATGGATATGAGTTTGAACCAGAGCCACATGAACAAGAAACTAACCTCATGTCGAGAGCATCTGAGCTCACCCTAAATTCTCTACCACCTCCAGAATCAAAACTAGTCCCAAGTGAGCAAGGAGAAGTTGTCCTCCTTGATCGTGATCTAGAGTTGGATGTGTAGAATATGTCATTTGATAACTCATGGAAAAGGATTATACAAGTGATGGGCCTCTAAATTAGACATAAATTAAATCCCATGCCTCTAAATTAAAACATAAATTAAGGCCTATGACCATCCTTCAGCACATTAAACCTCTCTTTCTACATTAGATAATTTATTTTTTACTTTAATATATTCATTAGGAAGGTTTATGAATAATTGGATATTTGTGCCTAATATTATTTATTTTTGTGAAATATTATGAGAATATTGGATAGATTATGAATATTTGGAGGAGATAATTTAGGGAATTGTTCCCTACTATAGGAGGATCAATAGTAAATAATAAATCAATAAGATATTATGGAATTATGGCACAGATTGTGGAACTCCAATGATTGAGAAAATCTAGGAATGTGTTCCACTAATCAATCAACCAAGTCCACTGATCAAGGGATTTTGGTGGGGAAAGCTTCCTCCATTCATGGGGAATGATTCCTAATAATTTTGTATAAGTACCAAGTCGAATTTTCCTCTAGATATAGATTTTCATTAGTATTCTTGTGGACATAACTTGTATTTTTGCAACTCCATTGTATTTGCTTGCAGGGATGTAATCGCATTGATGGAATAATGAAGATTTGTGTCATGTTCAGCTTCTAAAGGTTTTTATCCTCCATAGGCATCTGATTTTCCTTGGGCTTGGCCATCCTAGAAACCTCAGAGACCTTTTGTATCATTTTCTTTCCTTCCTTTCACTGCTTATTCACATGCATCTCTTTTTTTTATTTCTTTCTATTTCTGCATTTAGAATTAATGATTTCTTGTTGTAGGATCGAGTTAAATGGTTGATGTAAGTTATTTTTTAGGATCACAAGCATTATTTAATCCTTGGAAAATCATTGGAAGTTCATAGTAATCATTAAGTTTTTGGATTAGTCTTCTTATTCCCAAATCTATATTTCTCGAACTCCTATGTGGCAAAGAACAATAAATTTCTGCTATTTTTTAGATCATGCTAATGAGCTTCAATTGAGTTGATTCCACTTGCATTAGATCAAAAAAAAAATTCTAGTTCATAACAAAAATTACCCCATTGCATTTGCACTTGATTTAGTTAGGCATTTTTTAGATTTACTAGCTCACTAGTTCTCGAATTTCTAGATTTTCGACTAGTAATGTTTTTCTATTTTTTAGCATGGGTTAACAGAGGTATTTTTGAGTGATTCCACTTGGAATGGGAACTAAAGAAATCCTAGTTAATAAAAAAAATTGTACCATCCAATTTGGATTTGATTTTCTTGGTCATTCGATGAATTATAGTAAATTTGTACATCTGGTAGTAAATCATTGTAGCATCCTATAGGAAAGCTTGTTTTGAGCCCAAATTGAGAAAAATCATCATTGAAGCTGGGATTAGGCCTCTACTTGACCTCCATGCCATCAAGACCATTTTAACCCTCTTGATCCTCACTTAGGTTAGCATTTAGCTAATTTTCAAGGGTAGGATTTGATTTCCATTGCTTCTATCTTCAGTGTTACATTAGATCTCATCAATGTTTTATATCATTCTATAAATCTTTCCTCGTGCATGAAGTAGACAGATAACTCATGAAATTTTATTTCCTTTAGATAATTGAAATTCTTCTTGTTTGCATTATTTTTGGATAAATGTCAATGTTTGATTCAGTGCAGGTATTTCAGTAGTACATAGAGATTTCATGATCAGCAACCTCATCCCAGCTTCATCCACCCATGGTCCTCACTTTCTTTCACTAAACCCTCACCAATTTCATCATTTCACAAGGAAACTTCTCCAAGCTTTTTAGAAAATCCAGCTATCTCCCAACTTCGATTTTGAGTTTTGAAGTGGTGGTAGGCACTCCCTTGCTTCATTCCATGCACCAACCACCTTCCTTAAGCTTTCCATCACCTCCAACATCCATCCTTTTTGTCTTGGCTATATCTTGTAGGTTTTCGAGGGATCCTATAGGTTTTCAGGGGATCCTGTAGGCATCCTATAGGAAACCCTATTTGAGGCCGAATTGAGGAAAAAAGCTCTAGGAAGCTATCAAAGGGCCCCTACTTGTCTCCCAAGCCTTCTAACCATTTTCCATCATCTCCAAGCCACCTACCACATCACCAAAATAGATTAGCTTTCACACTCTCACATGAAAAAAGACAAAAAGACAAACATATTTATTTTCTTGATTTACATTCACAACAGTATATGTTTTGATGATTTGAATCTACATGCATAGGATAGTAGGATTGCATACATTTTAGCTTAGCATTCTTTTGAAGCAAATCCTCTTAGTAGTTAGTTAGAAAATGGTGTGTTTTAGCATTTGATTTCAGTCTCTTTCCTTGTACTTTCTCTCTTGCAATAGGTTAAGGTTCCATTTCTAACATTTCATTTTCTGCAATTAGTTTAGGATTTCACTTCGGTACATACACTCCATTACATCATGACAGCAAAGGAAGGACACATTGTATGCTACACATATAGTGTCGATAACTCTTATGTTTGTACGAACCCCAGGTTGATAATTAAAGTCGATAGCCTTGGGAGTTGCAGCATTCTTGTTGCAATACCAAGGCTCATCACTTTTTAGCACTGTTGTTGGAGAGGTGTCAAAGTATGTATTGTTTTCTTGCCTAGTTGATTCATTTCTTTTTAATTTTTGCAAAAACAAAAAATATTTCCATTAGGCATATTTCATTTCAAAAATAGAAAAGTGCATTGCATTATAGTTTTTATTCAATCATAAAATCAAAAACAAAAAAAATTCTCCAACAACAACCCACCCCCCATTTGATCATGTGGTGCAGTAAGAATCACATCACCATTCACTTTTGTAGGTAGAAAAAGAAAATGACGAAGAATGTAGAAGAAATGGATGGAGATGATGACAATGAAGAAGATCCTCTTGGGTTACCCATTCAAGATACTGATATCAATGTGTACATGAAGAACATCCCTCCATCTTTTCTTCCAAAATTTCATGATCTAAGGTCGTAGGATCCGGAAACCTTTCTCTTTGAATTTGAAGTTATTTGTAGATCTTATGGTTACTTACTAAAAACTCAAAAACTGAGATTGTTTCTGGCAATATTGGAGGATACAACTCTTAAATGGTTCATGAGTTTAAGGACTAATTCAATAAGATCATGGAATGATATGCAAAATATATTCCTAGAAAAATATAAAGATCATGATCTTAAAGAATAAATCTTTAGAATTAATCAAAGAGAAGATGAGAGTCTAGAGGATCTAAGAGAGAGGTTCATGTATAATGTTAAGAGGGGAAAACTACATCATTTCGGATCCGACACACTAAAAACCCTCTTACTTAGAACAATTAGGGATGATTCGATTGATATTCTTGATCTCATGAGTAGAGGTGATGTATATCAATTATCATTTGAAGAAATTTGTGAAACATGCAAACAAATATCAAGAGGAAAGACAAGAGTAAGTCAATCATCATCAAGGTCAGTAAGTCAAGCTAAACTTGGAAATTTTTTCGATGACTTTAAAACATAAATTCTTAGCAATCTAATTGAATAAGTAGAATTTTGAAGAATACAAAATGAGAAAAAAGAAGATGTTTGTGTTTTCCATGCAGAATCACATGATCTTAAGTGTTGCTCCTCACAATGGAGTAAGTCAACTACCAATGCAACAATGATATGTAGCTCCAAGAGGACTATGGCAACTTATTCAGCCTGATATGATGCAAGAGCCTAATTCACAATTTCAAGGTTATGCATATCCACCTCAAAGTAATTGGAACACACCTTTTTGTTGGCAACATTGGCCACCTCAATCCCAAAACCAAACTTGGAAACAAGGTTGGAAAGGAACTTATGGGAGCCATCCACAATGTCCTCAATATTTTCCTCAATATCCTCCATAACAAACTCTATGTTATCCTTACCATTCACCTCCACCACAACCACAACCCCATCCACATCCATCTCAAATATCCACTCCCACTCAACTACCTGTACCACCATTTCCAAACCCACACATTGAATTAGCTCATCCCACTTACAATTTTGAGGTACAACACTTCCAAACATCTCCACTTGAGCTCAATGGTATTCACCATAGCTTAGGAAAAGTACTTCAGAAAAGGGATTCTCTTAATCCCATTGAGGGACAACATCCAAAAAAATAAGATTTGAAAGAGAAGATCAAAGAATCATGGGTTGCACTTGATGAAGAGCAGACAACAAAATCATAGATTGAGAAAGATCTCTCATGGCTACCACCAAATCCTCCATGTATTCAAGAGAACAATCAGAAAAAAAGGAAGATTTCAAGGTCATGGAAGAAGAAGACATCCAAGATGATCCAAATCAGCAAGTGGACCAGGGACATCACAATTATATTCAAATATGGTTCTAGATAGTCACTAAGTTACAACATCACTCTCTTCCTCAAATATGCTTGATCCTTTCAAGGTCAAATCATTTGGCCTCTGAAATCCAAGTACATGTCAAAGTATGCATTTCATGCCTCCACATTATTTTTTCTGTCATCTTGATGTGAACATGGTTCCATTGGAAGTATTCTTATACTTGAAAGTGATTTTATTTTTCAAGTAGGGTAGGGTAGAAAAAAAATGAAAAAAGAAAAGAAAAAATCTCAGGTGAAAACCTCCTTGGAGGTACCTGAGATTGGCTCATTGATTGAAAACCTCCATGAGGCGGTCAATGGGTTGGAAAAAAGAAAAAAAAAATCGAAAAAAGAAAATATCCGAGGTGAAAACCTCCTTTGAGGCACCTAGGTAGACCTAGTAGTCGAAAACCTCATTAAGGCGACTAGTAGGCCTAGAAGAAAAAAAAAAAAATCCTTTCTCCATGCATCTCTTTGATGAATGCATGTAGTCTCCAACATCTACAAGCAACAAGAAAAAGTTGGTACCAAAAAGAAAATTGGTCAAGCCTAGTCGAAAGAAGTCAAATTTTGTCTTTGCCCTCCATTGCTCAAATGCTCCAACAAGGCCAAGGCCATGCCAATCCATCACACTCATTTATTTTCACCATCCACCCATCATTCTCAAGCTTCCACCATTCAATTTTCTTGCTTTCCTAAAAGCTACACGATGTTGTGTTTTACTATAGGATACAAAACTACATAGAGCAGATTTTTTTTTTTTTCCATAAATTGAAAACCATGCATCCATTTTCCAAGTTGTTTCGGGGGGAGATTCATATGGATGATTGTAACATGCTCAAGAAATTTCAGCAAATTCCAGTGCATAGTTGTTGAGAAATCAACCTCCATCACCTACAACCATTTTTCCATTTTCTAGATATTTGTGTGTCCATTGAAAAATCTATTTCATGGGGATATTCATATGGATGATGGGTACATTCCCAAGAAATTTCAGGAAATTCCAGTGCATGGTTTTGAAGAAATCAGCCTCCATCACCTTCAACAATTTTTATTTTTTCTCAAGATCATGCATCCACTGAACAAAATTGTTTTTTGGGGAGGTGAATAATGATGATGACAACATGCTCAGAAATGTTTAGGTCAATCCCTTCTATCGTTTGGGAGATATGGACAAAACAAGCCATTGTCCTGAAAACCTAAAGGATTCCTTGAGATCCTATAGGATACAAAACAACACCTACAGGATTGGTAGTGAGCAGTTTTAAAAGGGAAAAACAAAGGTTGGCTTCATCAATCAGTGTTAAGGAGGTAGGCTCTACATTTCCCCACATTTTTCCAAGTGAAAGGAACATAAAAAAACCCTTCTAGTTTGTTGAAAGTGATTGCAGCATAGGGGATTTGTATACACAAAATTTTTAAATTTGGTATCAGACATATACAAACCTCCATCCATCAGAGAAAAATGATAGGTAGAATCCATCAACACAGTGAGGATTCATTAGCACCCTCCTATACTAGAGATATTTCACAAGGCACAATTAGATGGGTTTCTTTGAAAAATTGAGGGGATATGATGATGAAGTAGCTAGAGATTTGCAGTAAGCTTCAACATGGAGAACCGTAGGTCAAAGAAGCTCCTCCAGAGCTTAGCAATAGCACCAGGATCATCAACATCACCATCCAACACCTACACATTGACATCAACTCAACAGCAGCATGCAGGTCTCTCCAACAACCATCAGGTAGGTACAGGTATGAAATATTCTTGACCTCTTCTCTTGAGAATATTATAGTTGGAAATTTGTTGTCAATGCATGTGATATGGGGTTTTATAAGCTAAGGATGGGTCAGCAGTATCAGCCGCCTTCAACAAGTTAACTTTAGCTCACTCTTTCACTGATGCAATGTTGAAAAGTCAAATTATGAAGGGTGATGATTTCAAGGAATGAGGACAGTAGTAAAAAGAAGAAATTTTTGCAAAGGCCAAGTCACCATGCCCCTCAAAGGCCTCAATCCACTTTATATTCATTGTCTATTCATCATTCATCCATCCCATTTCATTCTTAAAGAAAACAAGAAAAGCAAACAAAGCATCCTCTCCATTTTCACAAACCTACACTACTCCCTTTGATACCTAGGATCATCATCCAATCCCTCTTCATCATCTCTCATCACTCCCATACAGTTAGAAGACCCTGAAAGAAGAGAAATGACTATTACAGGAAGGAATAATGTTGCTAGATGAAGGAAGAAATGAACAAATTAAACTAAACCCCATGATGGTAGAGCTTTTTCAGACAACTCCAAGGCCATTAGGTAGTCATCTAGGCCACAAGAGAGAAGAAGAAGGCAAGCTAATGGTTTCAAGAAATAGTGATTTTTCTTTGCAAAAATATGTTTTTTGGCTTTTCATTGCATAACTTGCAACCAATATTCTTAATGCACAAGAGAGAGGCCACCAGGACCACGGATGAGGCACAATGAGGTCAGTAAGTTGCTCAGAGGATGAGCAACACTTTTAGCAAGGGGGTATGATGGGCCTCTAAATTAGAAATAAATTAAGGTCGATGCCTCTAAATTAAAATATAAATTAAGGCCTATGACCATCCTTCAGCACATTAAAACTCTCTTTCTACATTAGATAATTTATTTTTAACTTTAATATATTCATTAGGAAGGTTTATGAATAATTGGATATTTTTGTGCCTAATATTATTTATTTTTGTGGAATATTATGAGAATATTGGGCAGATCATGAAGATTTGGAAGAGGAGATAATTTAGGCACTTGTTCCTTACTACCGAAGGATCAATAATAAATAATAAATCAACAAGATATTATGGAATTATGGCACAGATTGTGGAATTCCAATGATTGAGAAAATCTAGGAATGTATTCCACTAATCAAGGGACCAAGTCCACTAATCAAGTGATTTTGGTGGAGAAAGCTTCCTCCATTCATGGGGAATGATTCCTAATCATTTTGTATAAGTACCAAGTCGAATTTTCCACTAGATATAGATTTTCATTAGTTCTTTTGTGGAGAGAACTCGTATTTTTGCAACTCCATTGTATTTTCTTGCAAGGATGTAATTGTATTAATGAAATAATGAAGATTAGTGTCATGTTCAGCTTCTAAATCTTGTTCTGCTCCATAGGTCTCCGAGTTTCCTTGGGATTGGCCATCCCAAGAACCTCAGAGCCCTTTTGTATCATTTTTTTCCTTCTTTTCATTGCTTATTCACATGCATCTCTTGTTTTTATTTCTTTCTATTTCTACATTTAGAATTAATGATTTCTTGTTGTAGGATCAAGTTAAATGGTTGATGTAAGTTCTTTTGTATGATCACAAGAATTATTTCACCCTTGGAAAATCTTTGGAAGTGCACAGTAATCATCAGATGCTTGGATTAGTCACCTTATACCCAAATCTAGATTTCTGGAACACCTTTGCAACAAAGACCAATAGATTTCTACTATCTTTTAGGGCATGCTAACAAGCTTCAAACGAGTTGATTCCACTTGCATTAGATCAAAAAAACAATAAATTTCATAACAAAAATTATTCCATGGTATTTGCACTTGATTTGGGTAGGAATTTTTTAGATTTACTAGCTCACTAGTTCTCGAATTTCTAGATTTTCAACTAGTAATGTTTTTCTATTTTTTAGCATCGATTAACAGAGGCCTTTTTGAGTCATTCCACTTGGAAAGGGGACCTAAGACATCCTAGTTAATAAATAAAAAATTTCCCATCCAATTTGGATTTGGTTTTCTTGGTCATTCGATGAATTATAGTAAATCTGTACATCTTGTGGTAAATCACTGTAGCATCTTGTAAGAACACCTAGTTTGAGCCCGAATTGAGAAAAATCATCATTGAATTTGGGATTAGGCCTCTACTTGACCTCCATGCCATCAAGACCATTTTAAACCTCTTTCTCCTCACTTAGGTCAACATTTTTCTAGTTTTCAACAGTAGGATTTGATTTCCATTTCTTCTCTCTTCAGTGTTACATTAGATCTCATCAATTTTTTATATCATTCTACTAAGTTTTCCTCATGCACGAAGTAGACAACTAGCTCATGAAATTTTGTTTGCTTTAGATAATTGAAATTCTTCTTTTTTACATGATTTTTGGGTAAATTTCAATGTTTGATGTAGTGCGGGTATTTTAGTAGTACATATAGATTTCATGATTAGCAACCTCATACCAACTTCATCCACCCATGGTCCTCACTTTCTTTCAGTAAACCCTCACCAATTTCATCATTTCACAAGGAAACTTCTCCAAGCTTTTCGAGCAAATCTAGCCATCTCCCAACTTGGGTTTTGAGTCCTGAAGTGGTCCTAGGCACTCCCTTGCCTCATTCCATCCACCAACCACCTTTGCTAAGCTTTCCTTCACCTCCAACATTGATCATTTTGCTCTTGGATGTATCCTATAGGTTTTGAGGGGATCCTGTAGGAAATCTTGTAGCATCGTGTAGGAAACCTTGTTTTGAGGAAGAATTGAGGAAAAGGCCTTTAGGAAGCTAGCAAAGGGTCCCTACTTGTCTCCCAAGCCTTCTAACCATTCACCATCATCTCCAAGCCACTTGCCACATCACCATAAGAGATTAGCTTACGCACTCTCACATGAAAAAAGACAAAAAGAAAAACATATTTATTTTATTCATTTACATGCACAGCAGTAGAAGGTTTGATAGTTTGAATTTGCATGCATAGGACAGTAGGATCGCATACATGTTAACTTAGAATTATTTTGAAGCAAAGCATCTTAGTAGTTAGTTAGAAAATTGTGTGTTTTAGCATTTGATTTCAGTCTCTTTCCTTATACTTTCTTTCTTGCAATAGGTTAAGGTTCAATTTCAAACATTTTATTTTTTGCAATTAGTTTAGGATTTGACTTTGGTACGTGTAGTCCATTACATCATGACAGTAAATGAAGGACACATTGTATGTTGCACATTTAGCGTTGATACCTCTTAATGTTTTACAAACCCAGGTTGATAATTAAAGTCGGTAGCCTTGGGAGTTGTAGCATTCTTGTTGCAATACCAAGGCTCATCAACAGGCATGAAGAAAGGAGCTCCTAGATGACCACGCATCACCTACGCACACAGAGGAAAGGATGATTGTTGAAAATGTTAGAAGGCATCCAATTATCATGGTCAATGCCTCTAAGGATTATTTAGAAGCCACAAGTTCAACAGTCAAGTTCTTGATACCATGCAATGATCGGATGGAAGAATACTTGCAGGAAGCTAGGAAGAGAACAAAAGAGTTCGCAGGGTCCACCATGGTAGAGATGAGGAAAGTGATTCTTGCTGAAGTATCAACTCTTGAAACCACCATGTAAAAACTGTATGGTAGATTTGTCACCATGCACAAGACAGTTGTCCATCTAAATGGTTCTCAGCATTAGTGCTCAAAGATAGCCCAAACACTCAAAGACATCCACACTGATATTATGCATGTACAGGAATGGAAAATGAGGTATAAGGGAGCCCCTCTTTACTGTTGGGTTGTGTTATATTCTTTCCACATAGTTAACAGGGGGTTTGAGGGGTACCTGTAACCCCATTTTATGGGGTCCAGGGAAGCGCCCCGGAAAATTTTGGTTTTGGACCCTATGTTAGGTTGGGCGGAACCACCTATGGTTTTGTGCATGATTTTCGCACATGTTTTTTGGACACGATGGTTTTTGGTCCATGGTTTTGGATGCGATGGTTTTTCAGTCCATGGTATTAGATGCTTCGACATGTATAAATATGTATTGTAACATTGAAAGGAACATAATGAAAAATCAAGCTGGTAGTCCCGGTTTTGAGATCCAGTGGGAAATCTCTGTGTATATGTGTTTTATGTGTATGCTCTCGCAATTTTATTTTTCCTGTGATTTAGAATTCGTATGCAGGTAATTTCTGTACAGGGTTAAAACCTACATTTGGTATCAGAGCTGTTTTGGCT
>APFE031227631.1:2797-20351 GCA_000404065.3 Pinus taeda
TACCGGCCCCGTGATTGTAATCTCTGTTGTTATTCATTCTTGATCCAAATTGAGAAGACCTTACCTGTGGCTGGTTGTAACCTTTGTTCATCCTTAAAACAGATTGTTGATGGCCTTTATTTGAAATTTGTCCCTGCTTTACCTGATAGTCTCCATTGTGCTTTTGCTCACTACCTTTTGCTACCTCAAGATAACTCTTTGAAGTGGATGCTTGAGAAGTTTCTCCAGTATAGCCCAAACCTGTCTTGTTTAGAGGAGAACGCTGAACATTGATAATCTCATCTAGAGTTTCCGATCCTTTGACAAACTTAAGATTAATTGCTTTTGTTTTCTCAATCTCTTTTCTAAGAGCAACAATTTCACCTTCTAACTTTTCAAAATGTTTTTCCTTCTCATCAATTTGAATTTGTAGAGTATCAATGATCATATTCTTTTCTTCTATAACTCTCTTGAGTTTAGTAATTTCGTCATAAAGGTTATCTACATCTATAGCATCCATGTAATCATCATCATCAAATGCCATTAAGAGTTTATATTCATTACCTCGTTCATCTTCATCACTGTTTGATAGACCATCAATATCTTCATGAGTGTAGTATCTTTTCTTATTTGCACCCTGTTTCTTGTTCCATCTAGTAGGTTCCTTTCCTTTATCCTTATGAGGACACTTTGCAGCATAATGACCTACTCTTCCACAAGCAAAGCATTTAAAAGGCAACTTACCTCTGAACCTTCCGGAACCCCTTTGAAGATTTCTGACAAAGTTTGATTCTTCTTTCTCTTCTTCTGGGATGTGGCTTGCTTCATAATAATCTCCTTTGCCTGATGCCTTGAAAGCAGCTTCTCTTCTATCTGATGGACCTCCCTTTCTCATTCCATAAGCAGTTAGAATTCCATGTAGCTGAGACATAGTAAGAATTCGTAGATTTTCCTTTTCTTCAATTGCAGATACTTTAGATTCAAACTTGGGGGACAATGACCTTAGAACCTTTTCAACCACAATAGCCTCTCTTATTTCTTCACCCAAATTTTTCATACAATTAACAATCTCATCTACCTGAAGAAAGTAATTAGCCACACTTTCATCATTATACATCCTGAGATTCGCATACTGAATTCTGAGAGTTTGAAGTTTAGCACGCTTTACCTGTTCATCTCCTTCGTAGCTCAAGAAAATCTTGTCCCATATTTCTTTTGCTGATTTATATTGCATAAATTTTATAAACTTTGTTTGAGATAAGCATCCCAACAAAGTATTGACTGCTTTAGCATTTGTTTCATATTTCTTCTTTTCGACCGCATCTGTAGGAGTAGCTGAAGGAAAATTGTAGCCTGTCTCTATGATATCCCAAACATCTGTACCAAGAGATTGAAGATATGTAGTAACTCTTACCTTCCAATAATTGAAGTTTGTCCCATAAAAAATCGATGGTCTGATAGATGCTTCCCTCTCGTAGTTGCTCATGATGAAAGATCTTCCTTCAAGCAATCAAGCTTCTTCAGAAGGACCTGCTCTGATACCAATTGTTCAAAATAATACTGAGAGGGGGGGCTAAATCAGTATTATCTAGTTCTTTCACCAAATCTTCATTATTTTGAATTATTTTTGCATACCAATACCATAAATAATGAGCATGAACAAGAAAATAAGACAGTCACATCAAAGAACACCAGATATAAGGTGGAAACCCAATGTGGGTGAAAACCACCTGCTGCAATATGTCTCTATCTTCTTTCAAATTAGAAACTCCTTTTACAATGGTCTTGTACTGGTGCAGTCCTTTACCAGTACGCAGGCTGCAACCTGCAGAGAGCTACAACTCTCTCTCGTTTTCCAGTCTCTCCTGGAAGGGAGCTACAACCCCCTACTTCTTTTTCTTTCAAGGACCACTTTTCATAAATTTTCAAACTAGATCCATAAACATCAAATGATCATCAAGTACATGTAGATTTCACAGTCAACAGTACTAACCATATCAACAACACAGAACTAAACCCAGAACACCTTATCAACAAAAATATTCAGTCAATAGATAGTCATGAGATAGATATGCAACTTTCCTTTCTTTGGCCTGCGTCGCTACGCACTTCCCCCTCTGCTTCTCTGCGTATACCCACAGAGTTCCTTCTGCTGCACTGCGTGACCACGCACTGCTTCTTCTACTGCGTTGTGTATAGTACGCACCCAAATGCACTATCGCACCGTGTACTGCCACAGTAGGCACGCACACAAAAAGACTATCGCGCCACATACGTTTACTGTGCATATGCACCTGAACCACTGCTGCTCTACGTACCCACGCAGTTCGCCTGTTTTTGAGCTACGTACCCATGCATTTGGCCTATTTCTGTGCTGCGTACCCACGCAGTCACCCTTCTTCTGCTCTCCGTACCCACGCAGAGGCACCGTTAAACACCTGCGTACTTCAGATTAGGGCCGAATTTGCAGATCACCAGTATGCTACACTTAGACGGATGCCCAGATCTGATCAAGCGCTCGAGAGATCACCCTTCACAGATTCACTTTCCACTTCACTTTCATATAGATCAAGCTTTTGAAACAATAACCCAATATTTCAGATCTTAAGATATTCAACCTTAAAGCTTGCTCAAGCCAAATGATCTCCTTTGCTTTATATAGGCAAGCTCTTCCTCAAATCATGGATCAATACCATGGGCCAAAACCATAATAACACAATACCGCCGGCTAAATACCAAGGGTTAAACATAAGAAACCCCAAGTGTGCGCACTTTACTGCCTTGAAGTGTGTGCACTGGGATACACACCTCATGAATGGGTAACCTGCGTGTCTGGACGCGGTCCCTGCACGGCATACCTGCGGGTATGCATCTTCTGAATTGTTCTCCTGCGTACTTCTTAATTCTCATCATGTTGAGAGCCATGCCATGAGTGTTGCCATCAAGTACAACATCTGTAACATATAACCATAATGCCAACAGGTTCTTCTGGATCACTGCCACAAAAGAAGAGAGAAGGGTGACTCAGTGATCTGGTGGGGGTGTTGGGTAAGAATTTTCTGGTATTGTCTCTGATACTACGAGGCATGAAATGAAATGTTTTGGGTTTTTTTTTTTTTTTTTTTTTTTTTTTTTTTTTTTTTTTTTTTTTTTTTTTTGTTTTTGTTTTTTTTTGTTTTGTTTTGTTTTGTTTTTTGTTTTTTGTTTTGTTTTTGCTTTTTTTGTTTTGTTTTGTTTTGTTTTGTTTTTGTTTTTTGTTTTTGTTTTGGCTTTTTTTTTGCTTTTTGTTTTGTTTTTTTTTGCTTGTACCTGCAAAACTAAAATGGATTGAATTGCAACTAACTAAAATCTATCTTGCTGCAATGAAAATGTGGAATTGAAATGAAAGTAGGAAATGACTAATCTATTTTGCTGAAATGAAATTGCAGGAATGAAATGCTAAGCTACGCTCGCAGAATTGAAATGCTAATCTACACTTGCAGAATTGAAATGCTAATCTATGCTTGCAGAATTGAAATTGCGGAATTGAAATGGTAATCTATGAAAGCGGGAAATATCTGATCTGAAAATGAACTGTACTTGTTTAAGGGTGCAAGGTATCCATTTCCTATAATTGCAAATGTGAGCTATACACTCCAAGTGACCTCTGAAAATGTGAAAACTTCGTATTTTTTATACAGAGAGACACTGTAGGGGCATTCACCGAACATGTCACCTCTAAAAAGAGGATGAGTTCCAGAGGCTGCCTGGCCCTCTAAGGCTATGCTTAAAGAAATAACAAAGTAAACACTTTAGAAGTCTTTGACATACACATACTTGAAGTTTGATGTCTTGCGGAATAAGACAAATAACTTTATGTAGTCGAATAGGTGATTATGTGTGTATGCAAGTTATGTATATTTGTTGTTTAACACTTTATATCAGTTTTGTTTAGCATATCATATTCAACAAATAAAGACATCAAAATGATAAATCAAGTCACCCCTTCTGGGCTACATCTGCTGGACCAAGCCTCTCCAACTAGGCTTGTCCTCTTGTATTAAAAATGCTACAAAGGCTAATGCAAGAATATGAGTTTCTCAAAAGATAGATTTGACTATAAATACAGAATCAGAAGATAGGAATTAGCTAAACATGCTCTTTCCCAAGCACTAAAATAGTGAAATTGTACCTTATACAGTACTTTCCCCAGTTGGTCCTAGTGGCCCTTTAGACTTGCATGGAGAATTTCGAGGTGAAGATGACCTCAATTGGTTCTGAAACCTCTGCCATTAGACTCTGAAGGTCGAAAATAACAGACATAGGCTTTTAAATCACCAAAAATGGATGAACATAGCCCCCAAACAGCTCAAGCACTGAAATGGCCCTAGTGGCCCTGAAAGCTTCCCTGAAGCTAAACAATGAGAAGAATGCCTTAATAGGAAAAAACGAGCTGTAGAAATGGATTCAAAATGCTAAAAACCTTTAGGAATGACCTTCGTTCCACATTCAATGGCTGCATAATTCCCAATGCAGCTCCCAAACTGATTTAGCCCTAGTGGCTCCTAGAACTTCCACGAAGCTAAAACACTTGCAAACGACCTTAGATGGCTATGAAACCTATGCCAATAGCTTCAGAAGGTCGAAGAGACCCAAAATCAAAAAACAATTCATCGAAAATGGACTTTCCTAGCCAAAGTTATGGCCATTTACTCCCAACTGCCAGTTGCCCTTGAAAAACTCTAGTTAACTTTAGTTGGAGCCAGTTAACCCCGCTAAATTTGGCAATTCTGCCATTTTTGTAGTGCTCCGCCAAAAATCCGCTAACTTGACTGTCACTTAATTTCCAATAAATCTGGCATGTGACTGGAAAACTCGGGTTGGTGGTTTGCATGGGATTTCATGCCGACGGTTAAGGGTCTAGGCCGACAGTTTTCGGCGTAAGGGCATATGGAATGGGGCTGGTCCCCTTCATTTCCCACCTTACATGAAATCACAGGTTAAGAAATGTTTACGCTGCCCATATAATAAGACTCAGGCATGTGGCGCAACGGTTAGTTGTTGAATTTTTGGAAAACAGGTTGTGGGTTCAGACCTCAACCCGACCAAAATTTTGAACATGCGCCCATATATGCTGACGTCACCTTGGCCACGTGGTGGCTTCCAAGCATGCCACGTGGAATCTTGTGATTGGCTGCCCAAATGGAATATTCCAAAGAATATTCTACAAAATATTCCAAAGAATATTCTACAGAATATTATTTTTTTAATATTTTTTTGAAAAATATTCAAAAATTAAGGGTTATTGGGCGATTTTGTTTTTGGCATAACTTTCTCATACGGTGACCGTTTTTTGAACCATTTTTGGCACTAGAATCATGAGGACGAGCTCTATCCAGACGTTCAGGTCCGATCCAATTTTGAATAATTTCGTTTTTGACCATTTTACGACACTTGGTCCTGAGCTTCTGATCACACCTCCCAAATGAGAAGGCTTTTGGTCCCCAAAAGCTCACTGAATCTCTGAACTAAACTGTACAGCACTTGAGGAATAGAAATATCCTCTTCCGTTTAGCCAAAAGAGAACACTGATGCCAAAATGTCCTGCCTTGCTAACTGTCGTCATGGTGACTTTTCGCTGCATAAGCCAAGTACTCGTCGAATCCCGACCAAGTTCTTTTGCCAGACAAATCTATATTGCAGGAACCAGCAATGAAACTTGCTGATATATGAGCTGAAATATTCCTCCGAACATGTGGGCTTGCCAACTTTTACGATGCCCATCCATGGCACCTCCGCTCCAGAACAATAGCTGCCTCCCAAATGAGAAGGCTTTTAGAAAGATGAAACACTTCATCATTTCTCCTCTTTACAATCTTGGAGATCAAATTAACTTTTTCCAAGTCAATATTACATTACATGCATGGTTAAAAACAAAGTAATCAACCCTTCAAGTTAATCACACATACATGTTTAAAATATAAGGAAATCATCATGATCCCTATGCTCATGCATATCATTCTCATGCATGCAATTTATCTTTCAACTTTATCTTAAGTACAATCAGAAGTACAATATCCTCGATCACATGTACATGTACTTTCAAAGCTGAAATGAATATAACTTTCACTGCGATAGAGTGAGTCTCATACTTCACCTTCATGGTGAAATTTTTGCAACACATAAAAAAAAACATGCATACATCCAAAGTTTGTATGTACAAAAGGAGTATGCCTTACTGTGTCAAGAAGTCCATCCACTTCTTACCAAGCCACTTCAATGGCGATTTTTGCTGCAGCAGTAGTTCTTCATGTGAATCTTCCATATCGATAATGGAATCCATAGATCCACTTGCCCCAATGTTTTTGTCCTCAAGCTGCATATGCTTTGGACAACTTGTTGGATGCAAGGTCCAACAATGAGAAACATGATGTCCCTTCTTTTGACAAAATTTGCAACTTTCAAGCACTTTTTGAGAAAGTTTTCTTTGCCTCTTCTGCTTCCTGTGTGCTTTCTTTTTCAACTAGCATCTTGAATCAACATGGTTAAATCCACCACAAAATGCGCAACAAAACTTCCTCTTTTGCTGCATAGAATGTCCATCCTTTTTGTCTTCGAGAGATGATGAACTAGTAGAGGAGACAACTTTCATTTTCAAACATTCACCACTGTGCTTATCTTGAAAAATGTTTACATTTTCATGCTCACCATAAGCGACATGTTTACCCTCTACTTGCTGCAATGATGGCTTAAAACAATGGCAATCATCCTTAAAATAATTTTGGCATATATTCATTTGAGAACTTGGGATAAAGGTTCTTTTTAATTTTGCATCACATGCATTCAAGGATTTGAATTCTTCGCCATTAAACTATTCATATCCAAGACCAACATTCTTGGGTCGCTCCACACCTGAAATAAGATCAATCATGCCTTGTGCATGCTTGCCCAAACCTTTGCCTTCTTGATAGCCCATCTTAAACATTAATTTGGACTCCATACCTCTTGTATGTTTTTCAAAAGGACCAACACACTTCTCAATTGAGTAAATTGAAGACAAGTTTGAATGATTTACCTCATCCTCATGCATTTTCTTGGACAAAGCTTCTTGAGCTTGAAGGAATTGTTTCTCCATGTCATGTAGTCTTTGGAGAATTATTTCCTTATCATCCTTCATAGCCAACAATTGTGCATGAAGCTAAACACTTTCTCTTTGATCCTCAATGAGGATCTGCACCATGTCCTTCACCTTAATGAACTCATTCTTCATGTCATCATTGAAGAATTTTGTGAAGGAGGAAACTTCACTTGTGGAAGAAGTTGACATTATGTAAATGGTCAATTAAACAAAAGAAACTTCTGAATAAGAGTTCTCAAAGCTTTCAATCAAATGACAAGCTTTAACCAAATGTCAAACAAAAAACCCCTTCTTATTCAAGCAACCATTTGCAACACATAAAACACTCAATCTCCTACACTACTTTAACACCTTTTGCACAAACAAATGCTCAACCCGAGCTCTGATACCATCTGATCTGAAAATGGACTGTACTTGTTTAAGGGTGCAAGGTATCCATTTCCTATAATTTCAAATGTGAGCTATACACTCCAAGTGACCTCTGAAAATGTGAAAACTTCGTATTCTTTTATACAGAGATAGACTGTAGGGGCATTCACCACCTCTAAAAAGAGGATGAGTTCCAAAGGCTACCTGGCCCTCTACAGGCTCTGCCTAAAGAAATAACAAAGTAAACACTTTAGAAGTCTTTGACATACACATACTTGAAGTTTGATGTCTTGCAGAATAAGACAAATAACTTTTTGTAGCTGAATAGGTGATTATGTGTGTATGCAAGTTATGTATATTTGTTGTTTAACACTTTATATCAGTTTTGTTTAGCATATCATCTTCAGCAAATAAAGACATCAAAAAAATAAATCAGTTCACCCCTTCTGGGCTACATCTGCTGGACCAAGCCTCTCCAACTAGGCTTGTCCTCTTGTATTAAAAATGCTACAAAGGCTAATACAAGAATATGAGTGTCTCAAAAGATAGATCTGACTATAAATACAGAATCAGAAGATAGGAATTAGCTAAACATGCTCTTTCCCAAGCACTAAAACAGTGAAATTGTACCTTATACAATACTTTCCCCAGTTGGCCCTCGTGGCCCTTTAGACTTGCATGGAGAATTTTGAGGTGAAGATGACATCAATTGGTTTTGAAACCTATTCCATTAGACTCAGAAGGTCGAAAATAACATAAATAGGCTTTTGAATCACCAAAAATGGATGAACGTAGCCCCCAAACAGCTCAAGCACTGAAATGGCCCTAGTGGCCTTGAAAGCTTCCCTGAAGCTAAACAGTAAGGAGAATGCCTCAACAGGAAAAAAAAGATGTAGAAATGGATTTAGAATGCTGAAAACCTTCAGGAATGACCTTCGTTCCACATTCAATGGCTGCACAATTCCCAATGCAGCTCCCAAGCTGATTTGGCCCTAGTGGCTCCTAGAACGTCCACGAAGCTACAACACCTGCAAACAACCTCAGATGGATGTGAAACCTATGCCAATGGCTTCAAAAGGTCAAAGGGACCCAAAATCAAAAAATATTTCGTCCAAAATGGACTTTCCTAGCCAAAGTTATGGTCATTTACTCCCAACTGCCAGTTGCCCTTGAAAAACTCTAGTTAACTTTAGTTGGAGCCAGTTAACCCTGCTAAATTTGGAAATTACACAATTTTTGTAGCGCTTCGCCAAAAATCCGCTAACTTGACTGTCACTTAACTGCCAATAAATCCGTCATGTGACTGGAAAACTCGGGCTAGTGGTTTGCATGGGATTTCGTGCCGGCAGTTAAGGGTCTAGGCCCACGGTTTTGGGCGTAAGGGCATATGGAATGGGGGCTGGCCTCCTTCATTTCCCGCCTTACATGAAATCACAGGTTAAGAAATGTTTATGTTGCCCATATAATAAGACTCAGGTGTGTGACACAACGGTAAGTCGTTGAATTTATGGAAAACAGGTCGTGGGTTCAAACCTCAACTCGACCAAAATTTTGAACATGCGCCCATATAGGCTGAAGTCACCTTGGCCACGTGGTGGCTTCTAGGCGTGCCACGTGGCATCCTGTGATTGGCTACCCAAATGGGATATTTCAAAGAATATTCTATGGAATATTCCAAAGAATATTCTACAGAATATTCTTTTTTTTTAAATATTTTTTTTTGAAAAATATTCAAAAATTAACGGTTATTGGGTGATTTTGTTTTTGGCATAACTTTCTCATACAACGACCGTTTTTCGAACCGTTTGCGGTGAAGGAATTAGGAGGATGAGCTCTATACATTTGTTCAAGTTCGAGCTAGTTCCAAGGACTTTCAATTTTGACCATTTTACGACACTTGGTCCTGAGCTCCTGATCAATCTAATCTATGCTTGCTGACATGGAATGAAAGCAGGAAATATCTAATCTACTTTCGTGGAAACGAAATTGCAGAATGGAAATAAAACAACTACTCTACTCTTGTTGAAATAAACTACTTAGCAGAAGGTTGTAGTAGAAAATAGAAGAAAAGCAGTAATCACAAATACTCTGACGCTTCTCCGGAAACGACACCAAAGAGATGGTGGGTTCCAGTATTGCAGCAATAATGCTGCAACTCCTAGGACTCCCTTCTTCACTTTTATCAACCCGATAGTTCATAACAAACTTGGAAGCGACAATGCTATATGCACAAGTACTAGCTCTTGCCGCAGGCTGTCACTGGATCAGCTGGCACAAGTCCGCTAGGAGCTTAAGCCAACTTCTATGAGCTCTTAGAAGAATATTTTAACTATGATGGATGAAAGCTAACTCAAAGGAGGCTAATCTACTTGCAAAAAGAAGCGGAAAGCTGAAAGGAAATGAAAAACCTAGGAAACCCTAGTTTTACTGACTAACCCTACTTGGTGCAAGAAAAAGGATGAAAGCTACAGAAATGGATGCCATTGACTTTGGGAAGGTAAAGTGCATGTGTCTAAGCTACATCTGAAGTGAAATCCGAAAAGAAACATATTTTTGTATTTTTGAGTAATCTTGTAGCATTATCATGCATGTGCTTTAACTGTTTTTGACTGTGCAGAGGTTGATTGGCAAAAGGAAATGGAATAGGCACTTGCAGGAGGTTGGTAAGGTGAGAAGAGGGCCTAAGGCATCCCTAGCACCCATCCAAAGAGTTTCACAGTGTACGAATCTCAAAAAACTACTTTCGTGAGCTTCTATAGGAAGTCTGCAGGGGTTCTAAAAGATGTTCCGAAAGGGAATTTTGGAGGGTTGATGGTGGAATAAAGGTGGAGAAGTAGATATGGAGGTTAGAGGAGGGTGTGAAGAGGTCTAGGAACTAGTGAATGAGGATAAGGAGTGATTAAGGCGATTGGGTTTGTTCGAAGATAGAAGAAGCAATGTTGCACAAGAATGTAGAAATTAGGGCAAAGTGGGAAAATGTGCCAAATGAAAGGCAAGAATCTAAGTTAGAGGATGGAGCAGGTTGTATTGATGGATTAAGGGTAGGAAAAGAGGTATCATAGGTTCTCTGCATGTTATTTTCCAAATTGATCAAACGAAGACTAGGAAAACCAAAGATCTAGCTACTTTAACCTATTTTGACCTAAATACTAGAAATCATAATGGACATAAGTTTATTTGCAGAAAATCATGTAAGACAACTATGAAAACCAAAGAAGAATGGATCTAAGCATGTAATCACAACTGGAACCAACTTTTGCAACTAAGAATCTAACACTAGCAATTGCATGAACAAGCAAGAACAATGTTTTTATGGCAGCAATGAGACCTTGGTCTTAGCTCATGGTCCCAAGGAGGGAGAGGTGAGATCAAGGGGTGCTTGACGGCCCTTTTCAAAGACTTTTTCTGTTAACAACCTATTAAATCAACCTGAAACATGGAAAGCTATTTCAATCATAAAAAATGGACTAAGTAACCAAGCAAGATTTTAATCTACTAGCAGAAACTATTCTATGAATACAACAAAAACATATAACAGTACACAGAGGAGGTCCTAGCACTTGGGTTGGGCCCAACCCCAAGAGCTATAGGCTCCTAAGAAGAAGCTCAGAGCTGATGCAAACTGAAACTGATTTCCATTACTCAAAAAATAACCATGTCACAAAAATGTTTTACAGCAGAAGCTCCAAAATGGGTTGAGAAATAGAGCAACACTAAAGTGCGAAATACAAATGTTCAAAAAATAACCCATGAAGGCTGGAAGCCTTCCTTCTTATGCACTATGAGGATCTCTAACAACCCTCCTTAACTCAAGGGGCTCGACTGCTCAAACTGCAAGTAATCAGTCACTTTACAAAAAGCTGCTCGGCTACCCTTGGGAATCATCTTTGGTGGCCTACTGAACTCCGAACTGATGGTGGCGAATTCTAGGAAGGGGCCATTTAGTGTAGGAGACACCCTTTCTATGAATCCTCACCCTTGTTCCCTTGTGTTTGGCTATCAACTGGCTCATAAATGCTTGGCCTTGGTCCAAAAGTTGTCCAAAAATTTGCAATAACCACGTATTAGACTTCATGGTCAAGTGACTATTCTCATTCATTCAGTTAACATAAATATACTCAAAAGCATGCATCAACTATGAAGAATGGTGGATTAATCGAGAATAATAGGAAATTAATGAGCCCAATAAGTTACCCATTTTTGGGGCTCATCAACTACCATTGTGGCAGATTGCAACCCTATGACCTACATTCTGTCGCGTCAATTACTAAGGGGAAATATTTGAAATGGATAGCCATTTTGCAAGAGTTTGATCTGGAATTCACCAAATCCAAATCAAAGAAGTCTCTCATCACGGAGTTACTTTGTGACCTTCCATCGTCATCTAGCAATTTAACATCTAAAGCATTAATCGTGGATGAGACTCTGTTTCTGATATTGTTAAGCAATCCATGGTACAGAGATATACTAGTCTATGTCCAAACCCAAATTTTTAGGCCTAACACCTCTCACTCTGAACAACGATGTACTCGATACCAAGCCAAAGATTTCCTAATCATTGGTGATACGCTTTACCGTCATGGTATCGATACAGTTCTGTGAAGGTGCATCACTCATGAGAAGGCCAAAAAATGTTTTGAATGATTATCATTCAGGTGCTTGTGGGGGACATCTATCTAGTTATGCTACTGCATATAAGATCTTATGAGAAGGTTACTTCTGGCCCACCATGTTCAGAGATTGCATAACTGCAATAAGAAGCTGCCATGCTTGTCAGTTTTTTTATCACAAAACTAGATTACCACCTGCACCACTGCATCCAGTAGTTGCTATTGGGAAATTCACTAAATGGGGCATTGATTTCATGAAATGTAACCCCACCTTGGCCGAGGGGCATGGGTATATTATAGTTGTTGTCGACTATTTTACAAAATGGGCCAAGGCAATGCCTACATTAAACAACAGCAGTGAAATGACTGCTCTTTTCTTTTTTAATCATGTAGTTTCTAGATTTTGTGTTCCACAGGCTATAGTCATAGATCATGGATCATATTTTCTCAATCACATGATAGTTGAATTAACTACCAAATTAGGATTGTCCCACGATAGTTCTAATCCATATTATCCACAGGCTAACAGACAAGTTGAAGCAATCAACAAAGTCCTTAAGCGCATGTTGTAGAGAATGATTGGAGTCCACAAAAGGAATTGGCATTTAATCTTGTACTTAGCTATGTGGGCGTATATGAATTTAGTGAGAAATGGGATTAGACTTATGCCCTTTCAATTGGTTTATGGTCTGGAAGCTGTCTTACCAATTCAGTGCGAAATATCTTCCCTCAAGCTTGCAATTGATTTGCTTCCCAAAACTTCTAAAGAAGAGGCTCGTTTCTTGGAACTAATCCACCAAGTATATGTTATCGCACGGTTCAAGCTTGTTAAAAAATAAACCTACCACTGAGCATAGTTCCACAGGGTTCAAGCTTGTTAAAAAATGAACCCACCTTCAGTAAATAACCTTTATGATTGCCATGCTATCAGCCTTTTGAGCCTTGGTTGTGTTCCTCCCATCACCTCCATTCTTTTGGCCGATCATATGCTTCCACTTGATTGTTTACCCCTTTTTGAGGAACAGCCATGACGAGTGGTCTTGTTAGCTAACCTCTTCACATCACCATGTTTTGAGAAGTTCCAAGCTTACCTGGAACCAGTTTCTACCCTAAACACCACTTGTTCCTAAAAAAAGAGTCTCCTTTAAACTCTTTTTAGACTTGTTAAATGTGAAAAGATTGTCTAGCAATTGGCCTTTCCAGGTCGTTAAAGTGATTGTAAGTGCCATCCCTCCTGTATATTTTAATATTTTCGGACCTGAGGGATTATCTCATGAAAAATTTTGAGCACTTGTCTTTTTCGGCTCGTTAAAGTGAACGAAAAGTCATCCCTTTTGTATTATTTTATCCTTTTTCGGACTTCAGGGATTATGCTACGAAAAAGAACTTCTAGAGTTTCCTTTTCGTCCTTTTTCAAACTCTCTAAACATGAAAAGTATCGAGTTATCTTTTTCGTTAAACTCATCAAAACAATAGCAACAAACTTGTCCAGCTAGACAAGAACGACTTTCACTGTCACTAGACTCGTTAAAACATAGCAATAGGTTTTCCCGAAGGGCAAATTATAGAACAAGCATATGTTATCCTCCCCAAGATTGACAAAAATAAAGAGGTACTGGTCAGCAATGACTAGGGAAAAAGGGAAGAAAAATTGAATAATTTTATGGTAGCAGGTCACTCTTGAACATGACACTTTCACTCCATCACCATGATTGAGTCATGTTAGGTTATTCCGTTCACCGGGCATTTCACCATTGGTCTTCCACACCATCCATCTGTTGGGGTTAACGCTACCAATCCATATTAGTGTCGCCGATATGTTCAAGAGAAGTCATTCAGCTGAGAAACCACAATCCAGTTAATGCCTCATCCATTGTAATACCTTCACCGTCCATTTTGCATGACCTTCATTCTTGAACCTTGTGTCGGCAGGTCGTTTTCACCTCTAGAAAATCATTTGTTTCATTTTGTGTCATAGATGTGGGATACATTAAGGCCCTCCTATGACAGGTCACTTCTTCTTGACATCAGCTCATTATCCAAGAAGTTGACTTAGAAACACCCATTTTAGTACTTTTAAGCTTGCATGCCTCAATGGCAAGTTTCTCACTTCCAGTGATAGGTTGACATCAATGCCCTTCGATTGAAAGATTTTGCGTGTTGTTCGACATTATATCATAAATTCACACCACGTGAATTGTACTATAGTACCTTGAGGGTCATTATCATTATCGGTGATTCCTCTCATGTATGTTGATAGCTCACATTATTGGCTGGTAATCAGGCGATGTCTTTCCATGTTCGACTTTAGAACATCTCTTCACATGGATTAACTTGTACATCGGGCGAAGATTGAATGAGTTTGAAGACCCAGGATCTAGTTTCATTTATCTGGGCTGCGATATATTCAACGATATAAAGACATCAAATGTACACAGAAGTTGCACAAATGGTCATCCAAGCCAGGGACGATGACTCTACATATGAAGAATCACCAGTCTGCAACTGCAGACCATTATCTGTTCTATGTACATGAAATGAATTTATAAAGCTGAGCATGGGAATGTTAGCCTCAACTAGATCATGAAAAGTTATAGTATGATGATGTATTGTATTGTATCTTATACAAGTCACCTTCTAGTTCGAAACCTCAGATCCTCATGATAAATCATTTCACCCGACATCAAAGATTTACGACTTCATGCTTTAGGGGGCAACTGTTATAGACATATTTGGGCACTTCAACCCTAATCTTATATGTTGATAAACTAGGGCTCTTTAAACCCTAAAAGTGTTGTTTCATACCCTAAAACATCATGGTCAACTGATTACACCATTCCCCAAAAGTTCCACCTGAAAAACCATCAAGAATTGGCCAAAACATGACCATACTGACTGCTCCACTATCAGGGTGTGATGCATACTGACTTCTACACTAGCTAGGTGTGATGCATACTGATGAGGCCTTCTATAGGGTGCGATGAGCGAGGATGGACAAATGTCCGAGACAATTTGCTAAGTGGATGCTCATGGAATCTTCTAAAAACTTCTCCTATGACACTTGCCTCTTTGAATTCACCCAGGGATGAGTAAGAAATCCAAGAAATCTCCAAGTGGAACCAAAAACAACAAGTGGAATAACACTAATCAAAACCCAGAGATGACTCACACCCTTGCACACATATATAAATGCATCCCTCATCTAAGAGATCTGGAGGCTAGAATATCAAGGAAGTGCTGATAGTTTGTATTTGAGAAAGAGCATTGTATTGTTGGTGTGATCTTTCTCTTCATGAGGTGAAGAGAGATTTAATGCTAGGAGGATGATGCTAGATTAGACAACTAGGTTGTAATTCTCCCTTCCATTTAATAAAGTTCTTTGAGTTTTCTTCCATATAACTATGCAATTGTGAATTTTATTGTTTATGAATGCCATTGTATGTTCATTACATTTCTGATTTTGTAATGCTTATTATATCATATATCAAGATGCTTTAACGATTCTGTGTTACTAGTGTTTCTACAGGTACTCTCCAAGCGAGATAAGTACGGAAAAGAGTTGCAACCTATGTCAAGGGGGGAGAGATCATGCAAGGAGTTGAACGGAAGATCCAAGTTCCTTCCTTTGCCTTTCTCTTATCTATTATACATAGAATAAATCGTGAATTGCTTTAAACTGTTGTTTCTAGGGTAGCTACCAAACCTAGAGGGCTAGCCAATCAAAAAGATACTAGTTTTCCTAGAAACAGATGCCTTTGTTTGGAGTTACAAGGAAATGAAGGGAGTGCAACCCTCAGTGTGTAGTCTCCACATTTATATCAAAGAAGGTTGCAAACTAGTACGACAACCCCAAAGGAGAATGAATGCAGCTCTCAAGGATATAGTCAAAGTAGAATTGCAAAAGATGTTGGATGCAGGATTCATTTACCCTATCTCAGACAGTGAGTGGGTTTCTCCTTTGGTGTTGGTTCCAAATAAAAATGGGAAGTGGAGGATTTGTGTTGATTACAGATATTTAAACAAAGCAACAAAGAAGCACCATTTCCCTCTACCTTTCATTGACTAGGTGCTAGATGGCCTGGCAGGGAACATGTTTTTCTCTTTCCTAGATGGGTTTAGTGGGTACAATGAAATCCAAATTAGCTCAGAAGACCAGGATAAAACCACCTTCACCTGTCCTTGGGGAACTTTTTCTTATAGGGTCCTTCCTTTTGGCTTATTCAATTCCCCTGCCACTTTCCAAGTCCTGAGTATCTTTGTCGAGCTAGTCCATGATGCAGTAGAAATTTATATGTATGATTTTACACCTTATGGGTGTGATTTCTAGGAGGCTCTATCCAACTTGGGTAAGGTGATGAACAAATACATTGAAATGAACCTATCCCTTAGTCCCAAAAAATGTCAGTTCTTGATGACTACAAGGACTATTCTAGGTCATTCAATATCCCGAAAAGGACTTCAGGTGGACACAAATAAGATAACCATCATCTAGAGGGTCCCACCTCCACAAAAACAGAGGGATTCTAGAAGTGTTTTAGGTTTAGTTGGATACTATAGGATATTTATAAAAGACTTCAGCAAGTTAGCTTCTCCTTTGTTTGGGTTATTGGCTAAAGAATCTGAATTTTTATGGTCAGAAAGTTGTCAAGAGGCCTTGGACACCTTAAAGGACAAGTTGACCACTACCCCTGTTCTCCGAGGCCCAAATTGGGCCCTTCCTTTCCATATACATGTTGATGCCTCTCACAAATCCATAGTAATAGCTCTAGGCCAGATAGATGACAAGTTACCTTATGCCATTTACTTCATCAGTAAGAATCTGTCAAAAGCCAAACTGAACTACACAGTGACTAAAAAGGAGCTCCTAGATGTTGTGCATTAATTGAACAAATTTAGGCATTACATTATAGGTTACCAAACATTTATGCACACTAACCATGCTGTAATTAAATACTTAATGAATAACCTTGATGTAAATGCCCAGATTATTAGATGGTTACTTTTATTACAATAGTTTGATCTAACTATTATTTATATGCCTGGAAAGGGGAATGTTGTTGTAGATTTTTTTTTACCCAGATTAACTTTGCCTGCAGGGGAGGAAGAAATCGTTGATGATCAATTACCGAATGAACACTTATTCTCCATTTTAGTTCTGTCTCCATGGTTTGCTGACGTAGAAAATTACTTGGTGTCTGCATAGTTTCCACCAAATTTGTCTTCCAAGGAAAAAAGCAAGATTGCGAGAAGGAGCACCCCATTCACTTGAATTGGGGGCAACCTCTTCAAACTAGGCCCGGATCAAATTCTTAGAAGATGTGTCAAGGAGGAGGAAGTCTTTGATATCCTTCTAACCTGTCATGATTGGCCTTGTGAAGGCCACTTTGCAACCAAAAGGACAACATTCAAGGTGCTACAAGCTAGTTGTTACTGGCCCACTCTTTGTTGGAAATAATACTAAGAGGGGGGGGGGGGGGGG
>APFE031227635.1:0-14664 GCA_000404065.3 Pinus taeda
CTCTACCTGTGACAAAGAAGCATATTTGAAAAGGACTGCTATACAGAGAAGACTTTATTTTAATTTTTATTCAAAGACCAAGTAAGGGCTGGTGTAAATCCAAGAACAAGCTAAGAATACAAGTAAATAGAAAGGAGTTGAAATGAAATATCATTGATAGTTTGAAATATAATATTTTTATCTTTCTATAATAAAGTTTAAGTTTTCTAAGAAATTTTTTTTATTATTTTAGAAGTTTGAAAAACGTCAAAAGAGAGTCAGAGATAACTGGTTCTCCCAAGTGAATCGCCAATTTTTGTGGCCAGCAACAACCCCCCCTTTTCATTTAAGTATTTTCCCAAAATACTAAATGAATAGGGGACCCCTAGTTTAATTTTGAGAAAAATCAAATTTTCCTTCTTCAAAATAAAGATACCATCACAGGCTTAAAACGATCTTTCGAAGATTCTAACCTAAGCCTACGATAAGGTAAAGGTCTTTAAGAAATTGCATTAATGCGCAAGGCCCCCCAACGTTAAGCCTAACGTCGCGTCGCAGTAAGTAATGTCCATAAGGTAAAACCTCAAAATCTGCCGATTTGCGATAACGCCGATTGCAAGATCGCACATCGCAGAAACGAAATGGCAATACTTAACAAACATCAAACTCATGCGGCCCGCGATGTTGCGACCTACGATATTGTGATCGCCACGATGACGCATTCTGCAATCTGGCGATTTGCGATAAGCGTGCCTTGCGATGGCACGATCTTCGATAGAGCATAAAGCGAATCATGAATCATTTAATTGCAAATCCTTCGGGCACGCCATTCAAAGATAGACCACTTACCATAATCTGACTCCAAATCATGCGCTTTTAATGATAGTAAGTGGGTTAGTTGTCAGTTATTTAATGAAATGAAGACGCGTGCTTTGCTAAAGGATTGTTTTACGTAAGGTGGCATATTTAGTATATCGGTTGCATTTAAAACTCTCCCATCACCTTTCTCAATCAGTCATTTCCACCTCGCTTGTAATCTATAGGAGCTAGGAGATAAGAAGATTCAAAAAGCCGAACGCAGGAAAAAATGGGAAAGAATAAAGCCCAAGGCTCCGAAGCGAAGGAAAAGGCAAAGGAGATTGCGCCCTTGTACACAGACACTGCATGCAACAGAGACGCATGAATTTCAACCTGGGAAGGCATGTATAGGCTGCTGGAGGAGGAAAATCCCAAAGTAATGAAGGTCGATAGCACCGCGAGATCGCCAAACTCTCCCGAGACATCCTTAAAAGAGTTGGCTTGTTCATTTCTTCATCGAATAGCAGCTAGACCCAAGATATTGCCGTATACAGATATGATCAAATGGATACTTGACAATGCAGAGTTACAAGGCAGACAATTCAAGGCTCCAGGGCATGGGCTCATAGGATCATTCGCCGCGCAAGACTTAAAGCTTTTGTATCATCTTCTGGAGCCTCAGACGACCTATAATGCGCAATTTGTCAAGAAATTCGCAGCAGAGAACCCAAACCCGACAGAAACCACTAAAGAATGGACGAGAAGAGAAGAGCTGCTAAAAAAGGATAAAAATGGTATGTATATCACTTGTTCTCTCACCTCTCAATATTGTTTTGTTGCGGCCATGTTGTGCAGGCTGTTTGGGATGCCAGACATAAATAAATTTTCGTCTGATTGGCTACCACTCATAGACGCTGCCACAAATGTCGATCTCGTGGATTGGGCCAAAATATTTTCCGATAATTTCTTCACTGCTGTCATGAATTAGCGTTCTAAGAGATCCTTGTCACAAAGGGTCTATCCTCCGTTTTATTTATCTGCTTACATTATGGATTCTATTTTCTATGTATCTAAATTTCCAGCTATGGGTTGGAAATGGACTCCCCAGGACCCGTCACCTATTCATGTTTACCACAAAGTATTGTGGGATTCACAGTTTGCCCCTCACTTCTATCAGATTTGCCATGGGCTCATTTTACCCCTATATAGGATGATGTATGGTGAAGAACCCCCGAGGTGCTCACCCGAAGCAAAAATAGACATCATCCCTGTCGCAAGATGGTTCGGGGAAGAATGGTTCACTTATATCAGAGTCTTTGGGAGCACTGTACCTCCACATGTCCTACCTCTATATGTCCCCGGCAAGCTTTTGGCTAGGGAAATTGCCTATCAGACTTGCTCGGAAGGCGGCCTAACCAAAGAGTTAAAAGACAAGAAAAAGGCCATATGGCCTCAGTTTCCTGTAGCTTGTGGGGCCTTCTCATTATTTGATGTAGGACATTCTTTTGCCGAAGTAGCGAATGTGACGTCCCTACAATTATTTAAATTCCCTGCTCGACCTTTTGACCTAAATAATGTTTCCCATGATTTCACTATAAGTGTCAAAATAAAAGTGTTCGCCGGAAATAAATATTTATTCGATGACTTGTTTCAAAATAAAATTTCATTCTAGGAAGTTTTGCGAGAAGTTAAGTCAAGGTTATCTCCAGATGACCTCGAAAGATTTTTGTTATACAGAGAAAGAAGGCTATCCAGTGTTCCTCTAGAAAAACTTCAACCGCTCGCCAGAGAGCCTACTCCAAGTGTCAGCCTCAGCGGAAACTCCAGTACTTCCAAATCCAAATCTGACGTTGTCCAAGGAACACCTGAACCTTCTAAAAAGTCTGCAAGCGACCAAAGGAAAGTCGAAGAAGCAGCCAAGGATAATGCTCAGTCAAGCGCCATGTCGCAACTGCAAGTTACCGCTTCCCCACCAGGAAATGTCCCTCCTCCTGTCACTACATCGTCACTCGTCACGACATAGCTCGATAAAGAGTGGGAAAACTTCAACGAGCTAATCAGCCTTGAAGGGCAAGTTCCAAGAATGTCTGTGAGCGATGCACAGGTGACACAGGAAATGGTTTCAACCATGGTCGGTAGTGTCTCAGAAGCAGAACACAGTCATATCGCTCCGTCTTCTGAGCTCCTACTTAGTGTAGAGGAAATTCCCCCACTGGATGTGTTCTATAGTCCCCAACATAAAGAAGTGGTGAGGAGACAAAGAAAGAAGAGAAAGATGGAGAATACGCTGTCACAGGATGCCGAACATTTAGACGTCTTGTGGAAAGACCCTAACAGCAATCCGACGGAAAATCTCACGAAGTTGTCTCAAATCGCAGGAGAATAAGCTTCTGCGACTATCAACAAAGCGTCGGAAGTTCAGCAACTATCGAGGGAGCAAGAAAACTAGATACAGCTACTACAGCAACAGCTACAACAAGCCAATGCCAGCAATGAAGCGTCCAAGCAACTCGAGAAACTACAAGAAGATTTTCAGCAAATGCAGATAAATTATCAGAAAAACCTGGACGAAAAAGGAAAGCAGTTGCAAGCTTTACAAGAAATACACAAGGGCAAGCCCAAGCTTTCCGAATTCGTTTCAGAGTCTACAAGCTTAAATGAGCAACTTTTGCAGCAGCAGGAAGAGTTGGGACAAAAAATATCGCAGTGGAGTCACTATTGCGAGCTGAGCGACAAACTCACCAATCAAGTGACATACCTGCGAAGTGACTACGACCAGGTTGACAGACGATTGACAGAGTATATAGCTTGGCAGGATGGAGAGGAAGGAAAGAGAGAAAATGCACCCAGAATAAACAAAAGCCATAAAGAATTTCTCTTCAGCAAGTGGGACGATCAAATCAAGCAAGCAGAACAGGTGGCAGAGGCAGTGACGACACAGGCAAATGTTCTTATAGATTGTGTAAATGAAAATTTACATAGAGCCAACTTAATCACAGAAACCACTGCGGGATACCTACCAAACAAGTCACGAATAGAGGCAGAATGGAAAGAGAAGGCGCAGGAAAAGGGAAAAGCGATCCAGGCTTTGAACAGACTGAATTGGGAGTGCTATTGGGCATACTTAGTCAAGCCACACAGTCAATGGATGACTGTGAAATGCATCACAAACTCAGTAGAGAAAGTAGTGCCAGCTCTCATAGATTCCGTTTTCGCAGCCCAGCTCAGCGCAGAAGTCGGCCAACCGACTCTTCTCAAATCCATGCTGAACACTTGCAGTTTCAAAGATCAAATTCAGAAGTAGCTTATTTTTAGTAGTTTGTTGTTTCTTTTTGTTTAGATTAGAAAAAGGACGGTCGTTTGAGAACCGTATCCTACAATTTTGTAAAAACACTATTATTAGATTTAGGAAGTAGTATTTTAACCCTTCTCATGCATTTAGAGAAGGGTCCGGAGATTTGTCAAAAACTTATCCTCAGAACATGCACTTCTGCACCCTCAGAGGAGGTTTTGATGAATGGATGGATCGAGATTTATTTTTACTTGCATTTTCTGATGTCTGCTACTGATGTTTCACTTCTATACTCTTGGTAGATTTTAGAACAAGTAGAGATAGATCGGTTTTTGCTTAAAGCTTATGGGTAGAACTAGTCATAAATGATACTTTTATCTCTTGGCAATGTTTGCTTATACTCTTTAAGTAATTTACAGTTTCAGTTGTTTATATGTTTCTACATGAATATATGGGTTATCATTTGGCACTTTTGTACAGTGGAGTCATATTGTTTATGTGTGATATATGAATGGCTTATTATGCGATATGTTGTTCACAACTACTTTGCCTAAATTCTTATGCAAAATGGTTTATCTCAAATGGTTTATTTTCTTATGATAGCTGAATGATCTTTATTACCTGTTATTATTCGAAATCCTTTTAGATCACATAATGGAAGATATACAAGCCCGGATTAGAATAGATTTGATTTGTTGTTTCTCATTAGACACAATAGCATAGAGTAAGGTTAAAGAATCTGAGTTAGATTAGTTTTAAAAGTACTCTTAGATCAACATTAATCAACTCTACACACACACACACCCAAGATCGGGAAACTGGTCCCGTTATCCCCAGTCAGACCCGCTATACCAAACGGATAAGGAGCTGCCAACCAAGGTCCAGACCGGGTGGGTATCCCCCTTGTTGTCGACCCGATTTTCGGGGCTTCAACATAGTCCTAGAAGCCCTGGTTCGAAAAATGCTATGGAAGCCCGGTGATAGTTGTGGGTTGAGTTACAAGTCCTGGAAGCATTGGTTGGAACAATGCTCTAGAGACTTGGAAATCATGGGTAGAGACCAATCTCGTGATGGTTTGTGATGTCCAACTATGAGGTGGAATCATTGTTTGATGTGTTGAGGTGATTTGTCCTCTAGAAGCCTTGGTTTAGATTTGATGGATTGTTCCATGAGATCCCACATTCATGCTTGGAATAGGGCATGAGGCTGATTGGCAAAAGATATATTTGGCTCATCCATGTCTATGGTTGGGTGGTTTGTGGAAGTCCTAAACCTGGTTGACCTTTACATCGTTAATATGAGGTTACTTTTCCTTGTTAATTCATGAGTATTATACTGGCTTATATGTGGATTATATGATTGTTGTTTCCTTGGTATTTCTAATATTATTATGCTCATTATGAAAATGTATTATGAAAGTGGCTATGTGTGGCTCTCATTAAGTTTTTACTTGTAAATGAATGAACAATGTATCTATGACCTAATAGATGAAATTACAACTAGTGCATTGAGGAATCAATGCTTCCTATCAATTTTTTGATAATTATGATACCCCTATGCTTATTTATACTATTAATACATGTAGCTTTCATGTTTGTGACAGGTTTGACAAAAAATCTCTCATGGCTAGTAGGGGTCTAGTCTAGTCCTTTTTTATGTTTTTACAAATGTATCTTTTTTCCACTGTGAAATTTCATTTTTGAAGGTATCATTGAGTTTTGGGCAGTGACCTAGGCTATGGTTTTGGAAAAGTGGCACAAATCCTAGACTTGCATGTTGAAAATGCAACAAGATGATGGAGCTTAGTGAAAAGAAGTTGTCTTCACTAAGTGGGCCCGCAACCTATTTTTGGCGCAAAGTCTATTTTTATACTATGTCTATTTTTAGACATATGGATCATGGTCTATGAGTTGCAAGATGCTATTTATGGATGATTTGTCATGTTGGTAAAAATAGATGGACTTCTATTTTTAGACATATGGGCGGAGTCTATTTTTAGATTATCAGGCTAAAAATAGAACAGTCGAATATTATTAGCTCTTAATAATATTTGGACTATAAACATTATCGTATTCTGTTGGAGTACTTCAGTTTGAGCTACAGATGTGGCACATGCAACTGCTAGAAGGAAATACACTTTTATTATGGGTTAGTTGAGCTATTGCATGAAGGACTTCAGTTAGAACTCAAGTGATTGAGTTTGGTGGAGTTGAACGAGGAGTTGATGGAGTTGTGTTCAGTTTGACTTAGTTGAGCTAGTTGTAGTTAGTCTAACTGACAAATAGACTAATGATGAGTGATATGAATTATTTATTAATTAATTCACTAATTATTAACTCATAAATCAACTGAGGAATACATTAGTTAACTCAGTGCATGGACAGTTCATTGGAGACAAGTGTTAGAGATGAGTAAAAGGGAAAGACAACTGTCAGTTGTGAGTATAGTTGTGCATGAGATTTTCACAATCAATGGATTGAGTACTGCCAATGAGGATTGCGTGGTATATCCAAAGGAAATACAAATTTTCATCATTCATTCATCAGTATTCTCATGCAGGATTGCGCAATAGAGGCAGGAAAGCAGCGGAGGATATTTGAGCCAGTGATTGATTCAGAGCTGAGCTAGTTTGTGTGTAACAGGTGGAGATAGTACTGAGTACTTGTGAGGAGTATTGTACTATGTATTGTTACATGTTTTCAATCAATATAATATACAGATAGTTGGGGGTTTTCAGCTGCATGCTTTCCCCGTGATACACTGTGTTGATATGTGTGATTGATGCTTCAATGTGCGCATGCGATTGTTTCTTAATTCCGCAAATTTGATGATCAATGTAGAGGAGGTTATGTATTATGCATGATTCTACAAATAGTGTAATAATCAGGATAATCTATGTGAATAAGTGTCATATTATTTCAAAAATTTCTACATGGTAATCAGAGCTGGTTTGATTTGTAGAAGAATATTTCTAAATGATAATCAAGCGGTAGTTGAGCATCGATCTATTAATTCAAAAAGTGTTTAACATTTTAATTTCCTTCAGGAAATCTTGTAAATCGCAGGTAGCCTCTAGATTCATCCTTCTTTTGGAAGGTGAGATATCTGGTGAATGCCCATACAGTCAATCTCTGTACGAGAAATACTTTGTTCTCACGAATTTTAGATAAGAAGTGGTTGAATTTTGAGCTGGTGGAATTCGAATTTGCAGCAGTGTTTTCTTGGTGTCAAAGTTGAAATGTCTTTCAACGGATTGCAATTGGAGTATGCCCTTGAGGGAAGCTCGAACTATATTGCATGGAAGGACAGGATGGAGGCGGTGTTAGATGATAATGGGTTGAAGGGGTTCATAGATGCGGATGTCCCAAAACCTACTGATGCTGCTCAAGTCGGGGATTGGCAAAAGAAGACAACAAAGTATCGAGGGATTCTATTGGAGGGCATGAGGGATCACATTGTATCCAGCCTCCATGAAAAGGCTTCTCCATACTTGATGTGGAAAGCGTTGACAAACTTATTCCAAAGCAAGAGCGACCAAAGAAAGTTGGCGCTCAAGGATAAACTCAGAAACATTAAGTGTGAGAATGGAGACAGTATGCCCAAGTATCCCACGAAGTTCACCCAATGTCGGGATGAGCTGGGAAGTGTGGGGGTGACTGTCGATGATGAGGACTTGGTGAGCTTGGCTCTCCTTGGTCTTCTAAAGAGTTGGAATTCCTATCAGGACTCTGTCAATGGTTGGGAGAAATTGCCATGATGGGAGAGACTTTGGTCGGATCTTGTGCAAGAGGAGATCAGGCGGAATGCTAAGGACGGATCTTCATCAAAGGCATCTGATGAAGAAAATTGCACTTTGGCTACCAAAGCAAAGAAGGGGAAGAATAAGAAAGCTTCTCATTCCATTGTGAAAGGCAAGAAGAAAGACATGTCCAAGGTGAGTGCTTTCACTGTCACAAGCATGGACACTATGGCACAAATTGTTCGCAGAAGAAGAAAAATAAGCAAGTTGTTGGATCTACAGTGAGGGAGGCCTTAGCCTCGCAGTTTGAGCTGGATTTTTCATTGATCGCATGCTTGGTATCAAGTGTGATGGGATCGGTATGGTTCTTGGATAGTGGTGCGTCTTTTCACATGATAGGAGATCGAGATTTGTTTTCTAATATGAATGAGAAAGATCTTGGAGTGCACATCGAGATGGGCGATGATGGTAGATACAGTGCGACCGGTATCGGTATTATTTTCTTTGAGAGGGAGTCTGGTAAACCATTTGTATTGAAGGAAGTGATGCATGTTCTAGGATTGAAGAAGAATCTTATCTCTGTGGCGATGTTAGAAGACAAGGGATATGATGTTGTTTTCAGCGAGGGAAAGGCTTTCCTGCATAGTAAGACAACTGGAGAAACCTGAAAGATAGGGGTTCGAGTCAAGAACCTTTATCAGTTGCATGTAGATGGTTACTAAGCAATGGCATGCAAGGCAGAAGGAGTGGTGAGTCGGGATGATGGCGAGTTGTGGCACCGGAGATTGGGCCACGTTCACCATGGATCCTTGAAGATACTACAACAGATTTCTACTGGGCTTCCTAAAGGCACTCTTGCGCAATCAGATCAGTGCAAGGGGTGTACTTTGGGAAAATTTGTGAAAGCCACCTTTCATGAGAAGGATAGTCGTGCCACAATGATACTTGAGAGAATTCACACAGACGTGTGTGGACCTTTCTTAGTAGTTTCGATAGCAAAGCACAGGTACTATGTGATCTTTGTTGATGATTTCTCCTGAAAGTGTTGGATCTTCTTCATGCAGAAGAAGAGCGAGACATACTCAAAGTTCTGTGAGTTCAAAGCACTGGTCAAGAAGGAATTGGGGAAGAATGTGAAGGCTCTTAGGAGTGAAAATGGTGGTGAATTCATCTCTGGTGAGTTCAAGGACTTCTGCAGCGCAGAAGGTATTCGAAGAGAGCTCATAGCTCCCCATAACCCACAATAGAATGGGGTTGCTGAGCAGAAGAACAAAACAATCGTGGGTGCCGCACGGGCGATGTTACATGATCAGGGCCTACCCCTTCAATTGTGGGCAGAGGCATGCAATACTATAGTGTATGTGCAGAACCGTTGTCGTCACAAGATACTTGGCATGAGTACACCCGAGGAGACTTATTCTGGTAATAGGCCTAATATTTCCCATTTGAGGACTTTTGGTTCTCCTTTTTACATGCATGTGACGAAGGATGCCAGGAAGAAGCTGGAGCCTACCGCAGAGGTTGGGAAATTTGTGGAGTACACTGATACACCCCACAACTATCGTGTGTATTTTCCAGATAGTCGCAAGACTGTTGTGTGACGGGATATCAAATTTTAGGAGGAGAAAGCCATGAAGTGTTCGCTTGAGAGGGAGCCACACTTGCATGCAGCTGAGGATTATTAGTTCCTAAGGATGAGCTTCAGGATGTGGATCAGCCACAAGATGAAGTTCATGGAGTGGAAGAGACCACTCATGCAGCGCCAACCATCAGAGGGCGAAAGCGCACTACAGAAGCTGAGCGACTAGCTCAAGATGCACATAGAGCAGAAGGTTTGTAGGACCCACCTATTAGCAGCGCAAACAGAAGAATAGTCACCTGATCGGTAACACTGGATACCATGCTCTTGTGAGCAAAATTGTCGTGACTGGAGCCATCCTCTTTCGAGGAAGCTGTGGAGGATCCCGCATGGGTAGATGCCATGGTGGAAGAGTATGATTCGATTGTTAGAAACGATGCATGGGAGATTGTCCCAAGACCAGAGGGGAAATCAGTGGTCGGTTCAAGATGGATCGAAAAAGTGATGCAGATGGGGTGGCACATCCATCAGATGGATGTGAAGACTGCATTCCTTCCTAGAGGTTGGAGGAAGGAGGATGCTACTTCAGTGGATGTAGTGGATGCCACTGTTTATTGACAGTTGGTGGGGTCGCTTATGTATCTGGTCAATACACGACCTGATATACCACAATCTAGATATTGGTACCGACAGGAGGATAAGGTGAAGCTATGTGGCTTCATGGATGCAGATTGGGTAGGGAGCCCAACGGACAGAAAGAGCACATCTGGAGGGATCTTCAGTATCGGGTCGACATCAGTTTCTTGGTACAACAGGAAGCAAAGATCCATGGCACTCAGTTCTGTGGAGGCTGAGTATATGGCAACAAGTTTGGCTGCATGCGAGGCTATATGGATGAGGAAGATCCTGGTTGGGTTGTTTGGGTCACACTTGGATCGTACAATGATTTACTGTGATAACCAGAGTTGCATTAAACTCTTGGCTAATCCAGTATTTCATGATATATCCAAGCACATTGACATCAAGTACCATCATATCAGATATTGTGTGCAGCGGAGAAACATGTTACTTTCATAAATTCCTGCGGAGGATCAAGATGTTGATATCTTGACGAAGGCGCTCACCAGGAGAAAATTTGAATACCACAGAGATAGGATAGGGGTTGTAGATAATCCATATCTTGTTGAGAGGGAGTGTTGAAAATGCAACAAGATGATGGAGCTCAGTGAAAAGAAGTCGCCTTCACTAAGTGGGCCCGCACACTATTTTTGGCGCAAAGTCTATTTTTAGGCTATGTCTATTTTTAGACATATGGATCATGGTCTATGAGTTGCAGGATGCTATTTATGGAATGATTGGTCCATGTTGGTAAAAAGATCGACTTTCTATTTTTTTAGACATATGGGTAGAAGTCTATTTTAAAGACTGTCAGGCGCTAAAATAGAACAGTCGAATATTATTAGCTCTTAATAATATTTGGACTATAAACATTATCTTATTCTCTTGGAGTACTTCAGTTCGAGCTACAGATGTGGCACATGCAATTTCCAAAAGGAAATGCACTTTTCTTATGGGTTAGTTGAGCTATTGCATGAAGGACTTTAGTTAGAACTCAAGTGATTGAGTTTGGTGGAGTTGAATGAGGAGTTGATGGAGTTGTGTTCAGTTTGTCTTAGTTGAACTAGTTGTAGTTAGTCTAACTAACAAATAGAATAATGATGAGTGATGTGAATTAGTTATTATTTAATTCACTAATTATTAACACGTAAATCAACTGAGGAATACATCAGTTAACTCAGTGCATGGACAGTTCAGTGGAGACAAGTGTTAGAGATGAGTGAAAGGGCAAGACAACTGTCAGTTGTGAGTATAGTTGTGCATGAGATTTGCACAATCAATGGATTGAGTATTGCCAATGAGGATTGCGTGGTATATCCAAAGGAAATACGAATTTTCATCATTCATTCATTAGTATTCTCATGCAGGATTGCGCAGTAGAGGTAGGCAAGCAATGGAGGAGATTTGAGCCATTGATTGATTCAGATCTGAGCTAGTTTGTGTGTAACAAGTTGAGATAGCACTGAGTACTTGTGAGGAGTATTGTACTATGTATTGTTACATGTTCTCAATCAATATAATATACAGATAGTTGTGGGTTTTCAGCTGCATGCTTTCCCCGTGATATACTGTGTTGATATGTGTGATTGATGCTTCAATGTGTGCATGCGATTGTTTCTTAATTCCGCAAATTTGATGATCAATGTAGACGAGGTTATGTATTATGCATGATTCTGCAAATAGTGTATAGTCTATATAATCTCTGTGAATAAGTGTCATATTATTCAAAATTTCTACATTGCAAGCACAAGACTAGGGAAAAAAGTCCCTCGAAGCTCCCTTTCCCTTGATGTGGGAGCTTTTGGAGCATCCCAGATGCATTCTTTTCCATATCAAGGGAGCGTATAGGGGTTTGATGCACTAAAACTTTAGTTGGTCTAAGTGGTTGGTTACTTGAGTGGTTGGGATGGCTCTTGGGAGTTTTGTTGTTGATGTGGAAGGTTTTTGTGGTGTGCTTCCATTGATTCCACTTCCTTAAGGTGACTTAGGAGGTTGATTCCCATTATAGTGGCCTCTCATCGCATATTTACCGCAGTTGGTTGGTTACTTGGGTAGATGTTGGATGAGGGTGTTAGAACATGAGATTCGTGATTTTGATCTATGATGGTTTTGTTTTGAGCTAACCGGATGCGACATGTTTATACATGATGATTTGGTCAAGAGCTAGTTTGACTTGTTGTGATAGGAAGTGAACATAATTGCAAGTTTACCTTATTGACACTTCAAACTCCTACTCACCATTATCGAAAAACCCCAACTAATTTTTGGGTCCTAAAAATGAAACCATTTGTTGGCAATAAATTCTCTATAGAGACCGGGGTTATGCTTCTGAGACCAACAAAGATTTCCATCGAAGTCCAACTTAGTGTTAGAATTTTCACTCTTCCACAAAGGAAGAAAGTATTACTTGAAGAATTATCAGGAATTAGGTGTATGGTTTGGGGTTTTAAAAGGTTAATAGGTACATTCACCAATTAAGTACAACTACAACCATTGACCTATTATAGAGAAAATTATGGATAAATATGCATGAAAAAAACAAAGATATTACACATAATTTGCAGCAAAGATTTAAATTTTTTGAAATGCACTCATAAACACCCATTCACATACACATAAGATAGTAAATATCCCTACCAATCCAAATCAATATTACAACTATTATCAAGCCAAATCAATATTACAACTATATATGTGTGATATCATAGCTAGATCTATCATAGAGAATTTGTAAAAATATCAATTACAGGTACAAAATGCAATACCAAAGCCCGAGTATAAATTCTACCATCATGATGACCCTTTTCTCCCCTTTACATGTTTACACAACTCACACTCCATATATTAATAATATTTTGGCTTGTTGATCTCATCAATTTTAACTCCTTTGATGTCAGCAAATTTAATTTACGCTTATTTGATAAAATAAAATTTAATCACTTTAATGAGATCAATCCACTTCGTGCTCACTTGATTCATGCTTGCTTGATTCCTTCAAACTGTAATAGCTTGATCCTTCATTTTCTAGTTCTCATCTTTGCTTCTCCACCATTAATTTTTGATCAAAATTGTAACATGCCTTGTGAAAATTCCATGTAAAAATATATAAATACCACAGACGATGGGACACGTATTCCAAGCTGAATGGTGAGCAAGACATACTAGGGCGTCTTCATTTGGTTGTTTATGGCTAAGGAAATTGGCAAAGGAAATGGCTAAGGAATTAAAGAGCAAAGAGGTATTTTGGCACATTTATTTATGAAAATAATGGAAATTAGGAGAAAAGGAAGGTAAAAGGTCATAGGTTGCATGTGAGGAGGAAAATGAAGGAAAATAATGGAAATTAGGAGAAAAAGGAGGTAAAAGGTCATAGGTTGCATGTGAGGAGAAAAATGAAAGAAAACTAGTGGAAAATGAAGAAAATAGAGGTCTCATTGATAAAAAGGCTTCTAAGGATCAGTGGGCAAGACTTTGTCAGTTTAGATTTGGAGCTTTCTCATTATTGTCTCTCTCTCTGTCATACTCTTGGACACCTAGTGTTATGCTCTTAACCTGCAAGATGATACTAGAATACCAAATATGTGAATAAATATACCCATAACATAGAACAATGAGAAATAACAACAAGTATTTTATTACTCAGAAAGCAATGTTCACTTGCCTCTTCGATGGGGCAACTTCCAATAGAGTTGAGCTCAATTACAAAAATAAGACAAGATGCTCCTCGAGGGGAGTCTCTATCCTTTATATAAGATTCATACATGCAATACCATAGGGCAATACCATGGTTCTTATTAATACCATCTATTTAATACCATGGCCCATTTGCAACTAACTGTGGTCCTTTCATTAAATGTGGGTTAACTACTTACAATTATTAATATGGGCTTTATTTACTCTATAACTATGACTCGATCCTATTACATAAATAAAGGGGTTAGGGCTAGACCCTAACATGCCCTCCACATAAGAATAGCCTTGTCCTCAAGGCTGAAGTTGTGGAAACTGCTGAAGGATAGTAGCTGGTTCCCAGGTTGCATCTTCTAGAGAGGTGTCTTTCCACTTGACGAGGACTTCCTTGATCATGTAGCCACACAGTTGTCATTCTCATGTGTCAAGAACCTGTTCAGGTTGGAGCCAGATTGATCCTTATTCATCCACTTCAGGAAGATTGGTTTGAATTCTATAATGGTTCCCAATCACTTTCTTGAGGCATGAAACATGGAAGACTGGATGGATTTTTACGGTGGGTGGCAAAGCTAGCTTGTCGTTGACTTCTCTAATGCGCTGAAGTGCTTGATACGGTTCGTAGAATTTTGGAGATAATTTCTAACAACCCTTGTCTTTGAGTGATGTTTTCTTATATGGTTGTAGCTTCAAAAATACCTGATCCCCTTGTTGAAATTGGTGTTTTGAGCGATGTTCAACTGCCTGTTGCTTCATGTGGTTTTTTTGCTTGATGAAGATTCTCTCTAAGATGGGCCAGCATGGTTGTGCGGTTCTGTAGGAGTTGATCCACTGCTTGTACCTTCGAGCATCCCTTGATATAAGAAGTAGGGGAAGGAGGGAGTTCACCATAAAATACTTCATATGGAGTCATTTTGGTGGTGGCATGATAGTTGGTGTTATACCACCATTCAGCTAGAGGTAACCACTATA
>APFE031227647.1:0-47315 GCA_000404065.3 Pinus taeda
AATTTGGGACCAATCAATACTTGCAAAAGGAACTAGAAAGAAAACTCATATCCAAGTATAATGTTGATCCATGATAATGTTTTTACAAAAATGTTGCCAAACATTTTACAGCGTGCATATTAGGGACTAGTAAGATTTTCCCAGGTATGTGTTTGTGATTTATGTGTTTTTATTTTGTTGTTCTATAGGTTTTGTATATTTATAGTTTGCATACATATGAAATTAACAATACTTAATAGATCTAGAAAATCTAAGGAGAAATAAACTTTCACAATTTTGGATTTTAAGCATGATTTTTTCATATTTATTGTGACAAATTGTCTAATAGAATATCCACTAAAATTTACAAACTATTAATATCTTTGAATGCAAAGACCTCCAAAAATATGTTGGGTCACCTAGAAACCAATTAGACTTTTTATTGAATATGATAAAATTGTTTTTTAGTATTATATAAAAAGAATAAGATTCCTTCCATTTCAAAGTTGAGCAAAATATCATATTTGTTATTTATACTAATCTTATAAATGTTATTAGATTTGATCCAACTATTGCTCATGTATATTATTAACATAAAAATATATTCCCTGAATAAACATACAAAAGGAATTTTTTTTATATAACATCAAAACTCTCATCAAATAATACATTTATCACATAAAAATACATTAACATAAAACTAAAAAATTCATATATATTCATGGAAAAATTTAGTTGTTTTTTCTAAATATATAATTTTCAATTTAATATTTACAATAGCGAAATTTTGAGGTCTAAAATGGACCTCAAAAAAAAAATGTACAACCAAAATCAAATTTATAAGAACCAATAGAATTCAAGATGATGATGTACCATGGGGATGATTCACCATTTTTGGAGTAAAAAATTAAAAATTAAAAATAAAAAACTATCTTTTCAACTCGTATTTGCAACTTATCTCCCTAGAGTTTTACTCAAATTTCTATCAGGAGCACTCATTGGATACATTATTTAGTTCCTCATCCAAGGAGTACCCATGTCGCATACTTTCGATGCAACTTGCTACATGAAAAATGAGAAATACATGAAAAACGTGATTGCAATATTTCTCGCATATTTCTCATTTTTCATGTAGCATAGTCCATCGAAAATATGTAACATGGGTATTATTTGGATGAGGAGTTAGATTCTGCATACAACGAATGCTCCCACTCGAAAATTGAGTAAAGCCATAGGGGATAATTTGAAAATACGAGTTGAAAAAATAGTTTTTTCTTTTTTCCTCTAAGATTTGATGATGTAACCTAATCTTATTTTATTATTTCCACTATTATTTTATAATATTCCTTAGAAATCCCATTTTAGAGCTTAAAATTTCTCATAAAAAAATGCTACTAATGCAAAAACGATGATGTAATCTAATCTTATTTTATTATTTCCACTATTATTTTATAATATTCCTTAGAAAGCCCATTTTAAAGCTTAAAATTTCTCATAAAAAAATTTAATAATGCAAAAAAAAATAAATGAGAATGTTTTAGATGAGTATTTTTTTTCATTATATATAAACTTACAATATGAGCAACATTAAAAGATTTTTCATAATCAACCAAAAAAGTAACTTAAGATTTTTAACCATTATTAAAAAAAATAAAAATGCAAATTAATATTTAAGTGTCACGTGTATCTTACTTTGTTTTGCCTTTAGCTCTAATCTTGTTTTACATAACTAATTATTATTTTTCTTTTCTAACATAATTTAAAATAATTTGAGCATTAAAAAAAGCATCCAAATAATATAATTAGAATGATTATTTTTGTTTTCATTTTTATAAACAATTATGGATTGATTTTCTTGTTTGTTTTTGGGATATTTTTAATAGGATTTGGTTGGGAGGAATAAGGATAAAGTTACTAATTATAAGACTTTCAATTTGATAGTCATGTCTTTTATTTTTATTTTTTTATTATAATATTTTTTATTTTTAATTTTTTTAATTTCATATAAAGGAAATAAGTTGATTTGAGTTTGTAGGGAAGAGAGAGTTAGAATTGGTTAAGATAACAATTACACTTGCTTATTGCGTCACATTCTATAGTCTATATGAAGGTTATGAGGGCAATGTGTGATTATCTCTGTGCTCATTGTCGTGACGCATGTCCCTATTAAAATAAAAATAAATTATTCTCTAAATAGAAAAGAAATGTAGGCTATAGTAAAAAAACAAAAACTAATATGCAAGTTTAGTTAGTTTTAATTAAAAACATCATAAAACAGCAATAACCTCAACCTCATGGAAACTCCAAATTTTCCGCGTTGCTGCTGCTGCTACAGATTTGCGTAGCCCTAGCTAGAGAACGCAGCACGTAGTTGTCCCTCAGTGACCTCGTGCTCCTGAGTATCAAGCAAGATGGATTCACCAGAGGATGGAGATCCTCTCTCTGATCACCAGCAAGAAAATGAAGGAACAGCAAAAGCTTTCGCCTCGCTCGTTTCTGCAATGGGTCCGGCAAAGAATCGACCGTCAGTAACTAAGTTTGTTAAAATATTGGAAGACATCCCTGAAATCTCACTCCCCCTCGCTCTCCCCCGTAGAGAAGCTTTGTCCTTGGCAGAACGTGGATTAGTCAGGTAGTTTACTGGGTTATGGCCCTCACCCAAGACCGTCCAAAAATGGGTAGAAAGGAACTGGACTACGTCAATAAATGGGAAAATTTCAATCAAGTTCTGTGGAAGAGGGTACTACACCTTCCACTTTGAAATCAAGGAGGATCGTGATCTGATATTTAGGAATGGTCCATACTTCATGGATACAAGGGGATTGTACCTAAACAGATGGACTCTAGATTTTGATCCAGAAATGGATGTTCCCAGTGCTGTCCCAGTCTGGGTCAGGTTGCCACATCTTCCCCTCCACTGTTGGGGAGATGATTCAGTTAAAGCTATAGGAAATGCAGTCAGGAAATATATAGACAGGTGCGAGCCAAAGGAAAATATGCATGCATGTGCCAGAATCTGTGTAGAAGTGGATCTAGGGAAAGGGCTTCCAGAAGCAATCAAAATCAAAGTGGATCAGTGGATGCATATTCAACAGTTGGATTATGAACAAATCCCCTTCAAATGCAAGGTATGTCATGAATATGGCCATTTTGCTAATATATGTACAAAAAAAAAGAAAATGAAAATGAAAAGATTGAAGATCCAGAAAACAAATGGGAACAAGTTAAAAGAAAGAAGACAACTAACAAAAAACCCACTCATCCTTCTTTGTAGTCCCTCATATCTTTAGATCCCCTCCCTCTATCACCAAAAGCAGACAACAATCCTCTCATTAGCCCAAATTATTTTGAGCCATTGGACCCCTCACCCCCCCCTCCCCTTAGACACAGATCCAGATCTAGATCCCCCCCACCCACACTCTCAAACCCCCAGCATCCCCTCCGATCTCAAACACTCGATCCCCTCCCCCTCACTCAGTGACAAAATATAACAAGAAATCAGTCAAAGGAAACAACTCAAATGTAAGAATATAAATAAAAAAAAAAAAAAAACAGGAAGAAAGTCAAAAAAAGAACTAAGGGATGAAGCGGCAGTAAAGGAAATGGCATTAGGAACATAGAAACCAATGGAAACCTTCTTGGAAGAATCTTAGGAAATAATGATAAAAGCCAACAAAGAGGGAAAGGTCCCTTGCACCACCCAACAAGCAAATAATGATAGTGGTCTCCTGGAACTGCCGAGGAATGGGATCATCCTTTAAGGAAAACGCCACAAGAGACATTCTGGCAAAAGAAAATCCAGACATTGTTATGATTCAATAGACCAAAACAAATAACCATGAAACTGAAAATATTAAAAAAAAAAAAAAAATATGAAGCGGAAGCAATACAGGCAACAGGAGTGTCAAGAGGAATTTGCACAATATGGAAGAAAGAGCTTTGGGAATTGATACAACAAAGAAAATATCACCACTGACTACAAATGGACCTAATGCAAATAAGCACAAAAGAGAAGTACAGTGTCATAAACATATATGCTCCCAACCACTACAAGGAAAAAGAACAATGTTGGGGTACCATAAAGGAAGCACTAAGGGAAACACAAACTGGGAAAATAATTCTCGGAGGGGACTTAAATTTGGTAAGAAGCATAGAAGAAAAGTTTGGAGGGACATATCACATAGACCCATGGGATGCTCTAGAAAATATAATGGAACAACACAACTTAATAGACATTCCTTGAAACAATGAAAAATATACCTGGAGCAACAAAAGAGTGGGCAAAAACAACATCAAAGAAAGGCTGGATAGAATTATGATTCAAGAAAACATAGTAGCAGTGCACAACTCTATTAAATCAAAAATTTTACATACCACGACATTCGACCATAAGCAATGGCAATAATGATGGGACAACAATATAGAAATCAGCGAACTAATCAAGGAAGCATTGGCACCAAGAGTATCAGGGTCACCCCAATATATTTGGGAAACAAAATTAAAAAATTTAAGAGCCAAGCTAAAGGAATGGGCAAGAGCAAACAAAATAAAAAAGAAAGAAAGGAAAAAAGAGTTGCAACGGAAAATGGGCAACATGCATATTGAAAAAGAAAGTAAAGAAGAAGACAAGTAGGGTTATCTAAGAGAGAAGGAGATATTTTGGGAAATATACAAGGAAAATAGGAAAGAGGAAGAAGAGGCCATATTGAAATCCAAAAGCCTGTGGCTCAAGGCAGGGGATAAAAACACCTCCTTCTTCCACAATATAATGAAGATAAAAAGAGCAAGAAATCAGATAGAAAAAATACAAGCTAATGGTCAAGAGGTCAAAGGTGCAGAGGAACTAAAAAAAGCAGCCCACAAGCACTTTAAAAATTTACTTCAGCCTAAGAAGAAACGGTTGAGTATGAAAACTTCCTACAGCATACAAAAAGAAAATTAAAAACAACCAAAACGCAGAAATGTGCAAAGAGATAACAGAAGAAGAGGTGGTGGCGGCCATATGGAACCTACATCCAGATAAAGCCCTAGGGCCAGATGGTTTTACAATAGCATTCTACAGATTCCATTGGAATACAATTAGAAAGGACTTCTTAATAATGGTAAAGAATGTCTTCAAAAAAAAATAATTAGGAAGCGATACAAAATCCTCCTATCTCGCTTTAGTCCCAAAAGAATCCAATCCCTCCACTTTCAATAGATTTTACCCCATTTCTCTTTGTAATTCCTCCTATAAGATCATAACAAAAATAATTGCAAATAGAATCAAGGAAGTGCTCCCAACAATCATATCTGAAAATCAAGGAGGATTCGTGCCCAACAGGCAAATCATAGATAATGTAACTATTGTACAGGAAGTTGTACATTCCAATATGCAAAGAAAAGGAAAAAGAATCGTAATCAAATTGGATATGGAAAATGCATTTGACAGGGTCAGCCTCCAATATCTAATGGTAGTCCTCAAGAAACTTGGATTTTCAAGAGAAATAACATAATTCATCCAGGCTTGCATCTCCACTCCTTGGATTGCTCCTCTTATAAATGGAGGGCCCAGCAATTTTTTCCAAGCACAGAAGGCATCAAACAAGGATGCCCTCTCTCCCCCTTCCTATATATTATAAAGGCGGAAACTTTAAGCAGAGCCTTGGAAAAACAAAGAAAAGAAAGAAACATCACCAGGCTCAGAATAGAAAGAGAAGTAATGACAATAAACCACTCTCTTTTTTCTAATGACACCGTATTGTTGGGAGGGGCATCAACAATAATTGCAAGAAGGTTCAAAATAATACTGAATGATTTCTTACTGGTTTCAGGTGGGCTCTTAAATAACACAAAATGCAGAATATATGGATGGAATACACCTCCCAGAACCATGCAAAGGATTTCACAAATCCTAGAATTCCCCATACAGGAAAAGTGGACTCACTTCTTTTACTTGGGACTCCCTATCTCAAAAGAGAACATGAAGATAGAAATATGGACCAAACAGATTGAAAAAATGAAAAATAAAATCCAAAGCTGGGGAGTGATGTGGCTAAATATGGTAGGAAGGGTAATATTAATTAAAGCACTCCTAGCAGCACTGCCTATCTACCAATATGCAATAATCTTGGCCCTAGCAAGTGCCCACAAACAAATAGAGTTAATTTTAAGAAGCTTTTTATGGCGGGGGGGGGGGGGGAAGCAAGAAAACAAAAAATTTAGTTTGGTCAGGTGGGAGCAAGTAGTATTACCACATGAACAAGGAGGACTATGAATCCGGCTACCTAGGCTCATGAATGTAGCCCTGGGAATGAAAGTAATATGGGGACTAATCATAAGAAAAGAGAGCTCGTGGAAAAAAAAAACTCATCTCAAAATACATGGATGGCTCTAGGAAAAGACTTCTTAATGGAAATATCCCATCAAGACATTGTACTCAAACTTGGAAGCTAGTAAAAAAGACAATTCCTTTAATGAACAACTATATCTCTAAAATTCCAGGCAATGAAAAAACAATATTGATTTGGGAGGATAGAATTATGGGAAAAGAATCACTAAAGAACCATCCAAAAATTGAAGGCATTCAAAAATGGATGATAGGAAAAGGTCTAAATACTCTTCACTCAATCTCTCTTTGGAACCAAAGAGATTGGCAAATCTTAACAATCCCTGCAAATCTGGAGGTGCAATGGAGCAAATTAAGGCAACTTCTAAAAGGGGCAACACCAATAAATTATGATGAGGAAAATGACTTCCTCTGGGATCCAAGTGGTGGAAAATACATAGTCAAGACTGGATACAAAATCCTACAAGAACAACCAAATCAATAAGATTGGGATTGTTGGAAGACAGTTTAGAAATCAGAAAGTTTGCCTAAGATCAAAATGTTTATATGGACTCTCTTAAATGGGAAGATATTGACTAGTGAAAACTTAAAAAAGAAGCTTCCAAGGCCTTCACAATGCCCAATGTGAGTGCAAGCTGAAGAAAACATTCATTATTTATTTCAAGAATACATTTTCGCCAAAGAATGCTGGTAGCAGCTCGTAAGTCCTCTTGAAATTAATATAAATTTTGAAAAGCCTCTGCCGGACTTTCTCCAAACTTTGGAGAAGGCCTATCTATATACAACAAAGAAGAAAGTCACAATACAGAGGATCTGGAAATGCATCCCAGTAGTTCTTTGTTGGAAAATTTGGTTGACGAGAAACAAGTGCATCTTTAAAAACCAAACTCCAAGAATAGGGAAAACCCTCTCAAAAACTTGGGGATTAACTTCTAAAATACTTAATGTCAAAGGAACAACATCAATAGACTATAACATTCTTCAACAAGAAGAGCAAGATTGGCTCAACAAATCCATAATAAATAACAATGGACAAAAAGGACAAAGGAAGACAACTTCAGAAAATAGCTGGAAAATGAGAAGGAATGAAGAGGAACTTGCAACTTGGAAAAAAATTTAGAGAAGACATTGTTTCTACTTTGATGGGGCCTCAAAACATAATCCTGGAAAGGCAAGGGTAGGGGGAATTATTCTTGATTCGGATGGGAAAGAAAATGTTACATGTGAATGGGGACATGGAGAAGTCTCAAATAATAAGGTTGAAGCCTACAACTTGTTAATGGGAACAAGAATAATAAAAAAAAAGAGTGATACAAGATCCCATTATAATAGGAGACTCAGCCATGATAATAGAGGAAATGGCCCATCACAAAAATCCAAGAAATGAGTTCATGAATAGAATATATAGGAGAATCAGGAAGAATTTAGAAGGCTCAAGAGATGTAGTTTTCAGACACGTCTTGCGAACCTACAACCAATAGGCAGACCATTTTCTAATCAAGCAGTGAAAATAAATGAAGGGAGCATTCGGGAAAACAAAGAGGAATATCACAACTTTGTCCCATAACCTCCATCAAAAGATCACAAGCATGATTTCCAACAAAAACAAGGAACAAAGCACACACATAAAAGAAATTAAAAAAAAGCAGCAGTCAGAATTCAGCAAAAGGCATATCTTAGCAATGACAAGCAGAAAGTCACGAGAACTCAGAGGAAACATCATAGCAGCTCAAAAAATCACATTAGTGTTGGCAGCAAGGATGATAGCGATCTTGGTCACAAGAACCACGTAGCGGTCCATCCCATTGGCGAAAGGAATTGGGAAGCCCCCAACCTCTACAAATACATTTGGAAATGTAACATATCATGCAACTCCAGTTCAAGGCAAAGTTGCATGTTTGAACCACTCCTCCTTGTTCTACTCCAAGCGTCTCCACCTTCCCTAAACTCCTCCCTGTTTACTCTTCGCTGCCCAAGAATCCTGCATCCTGTCATCTACTCCACTCTCCCACCCACCCTCAGTGTGAAAATTCTCAGCTCCCAAACGCACTCCCCCACAAATGATCATCCCCACCTCTTAACTCTTCCCTCCTCAACGGCCCTCCTTCTTGACTGTCACATTTAGGATAGCCAAGCTTCAGCAAGTAGTAAAGTTCATAACAAAAGACAGGTAGGCAGCAATAGCAGAAAAAGGAAGCAACTGTAGACAAAGAAGGAAAAACAAGCAGAAGGAACAACCACAGCCAACAGAAGGAATTGTTAGTGTCACTCTTTGCAGCCTTCCTCCAGTGATCAAACATGCTCTTACAGAATGATTTTAAGGTGTCAAGGTCAAATTTTGTCATTTTAGTGAGTCTTCAAACAAAATTTGGTCACTAGGCATTAGGTCTAGGGTTTGCTTTTACTCCTGTCAAATTTGTCCAAATGTCAATCCATGTCACCATTCAGTTGAGTGTACCATCATTCAAAGGGTTGTCATCATCATGTCAAGTTCCATTGGGTCATTTTACACCTTGTCCAGGCTTCAGTTTTGCCTAGCTAAGGTTCATTTCCCTCTCCTAGGGTTTTGAAGGTAATTTCTTTTGGATAGTCAAATCATTAGCAAAACTTGTATCCTGATGTTCATACACCTTCCCCTATCCTTAGTGTACCTTATCAATCACTTCCCATCACTGAGATCCCCCAAATTCCTCATTTTTGCACAAACCCTAGTTTCTTGCTACAAACCCTATTTTCTAGACTAGGCCTGTGTTTTCCCTTTTGGACCCCTTCCCCTCACTCAATCTTTGAAATTCCACTTTCCCCTACTTCCTAGCATCCCTCCCTACTTCCCAAAATTTTCTCAAGAATTTAGAAGCCCTTTATCCCCTTCATTTCACTTCATTTCGACAAATCTCCTGTTCCACACATCGGGATAGGTTTTACTCCAATGATGTTTTTGAGCAAGGAAAGATGAATTTGGGAAAATGGAGAGTGTTTTTTGTCCACAATAGGCCAAGGAAGAAAAATATCCTTCACTTTTTACACAGGCATCATGGTTTTAGAGAAATGTCAACAATATAGTTGCCTCGGGAGAATTGATGCACTTCTAAAGTGACTTTGGGAAAATCAAGATTTCTCCTAGTTGGGTTGGCCAAATGACTTTCTTGATGAGTCAAATGATAACTAGACACAAAGAGATTTCCAATGAGCTATCATCACCTAAATTTGGAGTTGAGGAAGACCTTCAAAAGTTGACTGCAACAGCACTCTTCCTTGAGGCAGCCTCATTTGGCACATTTTGACCAGTCTTGGGCGATTTGATTTTTTATAGGGAAAATGAACTCCAATTTTAAACATTCTATATTTTTTCGAAAGTAGACTCAATAAGCTTTCCAACGAGCTATCCCGCGCCCAATTTGGATACCGGGAAGGCCTCCAAAACTGGTCTGCACAAAGGCGCAGCGCACTTGGGCAGTGGCGCGGCGCATCAGTGGGTCCACACCTTTAACATAGAGAAAGTGCGGTCAGGTCCGCATGTAGACATGACCATTAGGTGCGGGACCATTAAGTGCGGAACTAGAAATTTTTGAGCAAAAATAGACTTTTCTGCCCAATGCGCCACGCCATGTGGCGCTTGCTTTTGCTAGGAGCCTCCAAAACACAAAAACTTAGCATTTTTGGATTTGACATGAAAAATTATGCTTGCCTACCTATGGCCAAGATATTTGGGCAAATTTTGAGCCCTCAAAAAGGTCAAAAACACTCAAAAAATGACCTTACTGCCCCTATTTTGACACACAGGAAGAATTGTTGGGAGAACTGAATTTTGGAGGGGAAAATGGAGGCCAAATTGAAAAATTCCACTTGGGTTGGAAAGTAGACAGACAGACGTTTCCAACAAGCACACTTGGAGCTAATTTGGACACCAAGAAGGCCTCCAAAAGTCGGTCCAAACAGGTGCTACACATAGAGAATCAGGCGCGTCGCATAGAGGAAAAATGGCCAGTTTGACCAAGTATTGCTTTGTTTTTCGCCCAGCTTTGGCCAGTTTGACTTTTTCACTTTCCTAATGGAAAATTCATGATGTAATTTATTGTACATTGATGGATCATGATGTAAATATGTCAAATTTTCACTTATGGAGGTAGATTCATCTGTTAAAAGGTTGTTTGAAACTGAATGAATTAGTTCCCTAGTTTCTAGAGGCAAGCTATTCCACTGCCTAATTTCTAGTTCTCAGTTTAGAATTAGTTGGAATAGCTCCTAAACATGTGAGCTCGACCCCTAAAGGCTAGGATGAGCTATGGTTTGTCTATATTATGTAGTTTTTCAGTCATTATCATTGTTGGACTTTTGAGAAAGCCTTGAGCTTCATTGTACATTCATATCAGCATTTTGGCTAAGGAATTGAGACCAGGATTTGTAGTATTCTTTGGGATCCCTGTGGAATTTTTTTTGGTACAGTGATTTCTTATGTCTTTCTGAATTTATTCATGTATTATATGTAACATTCTTCCTTATTTCTTCTCAGCTAAACAAACAAGAGCGTAAATAGAATACATTGAGAAGTGCAGTGCTCTACTTGAAGCTTGCTTTAGTCTTTTAATGTTTTCCACTATTTGGAGAGGATCCATGGCTTCCCTTTCCCTCTTCAACTCCTCCTCAGTCTGATCCATCCACCTCACTTGATTTATAGTGCCAAATACAGTTGCTTGCCTTGCCCCATTGAAATCCCTACAAGACTGTGCCTCATTCCCTGCACCCAAAATCTGCCTTTCCCTTAAAGCCCACAAAAACATTATTTTATCAAACAAACTTTTTGACATCTATACCTAGCCTAAGATCAGTAGCTAAAATAATCATCTCAAGCCTTTAGTGACTATATTTCGCTGAGATTGACCCGGAGAGAGCCCTCTCTTGTCCTAGTAGGGCTAGCTACCAGGCTAAGCGTGGTTTGATGTGGACCTAGAATCTTACCTTTTCAGCCTGAGGTAAATCTAGGCTCTAACAGGAACAACAAGCAGAAGGAACAACACAACAATAGAAGGAATAACAAGCAGAAGGAACAACCGCAACCAACAGAAGGAACATCACAACAATAGAAGGAACAACAAGCAGAAGGAACAGTTGCAGCCAACAGAAGGAACAGCAAGCAGAAGGAACAACACAACAACAGAAGGAATATCCCACATAAGGAACAATAAGCAAAAGGAACAACACAACAACAAAATGAACAACAAGTAGAAGGAATAGCACAACAAAAGAAGGAACCTATCAAGAGCAGTCAGCCTACAATCCATGAAAAAATACCAGAGAATCAATGTTATGTAAATTTGCTTTACTAGTAGGACAATATGTTAGACAGTATTCAAGAATAGCTACAGAACTCTATGAAGTTTTGAATATAAGCACAAGAGAAGGGACTGCGTTCCCAACACATTCTCATTGCTCAGTTTCTATTTATGCTACAGTCGATTGTAATAGGAGCTTGCTCCACCTCAACTTTTGGTAATATATCCACTATCCGATCTTGTTAAAAAAAAAAAAAACCTCAACCTCACTATAGTCACTTCATTTGTTGATATTTCAACTCAATGTGGTAAAATTATTTCACTTGCTCTGAGTCATAAATAAAGTGTGAGTTAAACGTTATACTTTTCAAAAATATTTCAACGATGATTTAAATAAACTATTTGAAAATCTATGTTAATTAATTTATGTTCAACTTCAAAGAAAATGTTAAAAGAAATATTTAAATGTTGTACAAATGTACAAAAAAAAAGTAATTGAAAAATATAAATAAAAATAAAAATATCAAATATTTCTTAATAACAATAATAAGAGGGAGATGTGTAATTCATTTAATTCTTAATATTAATGTGGCATTTAAAAATATTCATAATAATAAAAAAGTTTCCATGTGAGTCATCAATAAAATATTGTTAAGTGATATTCATATATGCTTAAAAATATATTTATAACGAAAAAATTCATTTTAATGTGGACAATGTAGTCTATACATTAGGATAAAGTCCTTAATTAAATGAAAATTATTTCAAACCATAAATATTTATTTAATATATGAAACTTCAAAAGATTAACATATATTTATTGAATTATTATATAATTATTTTAAAAAAAACTAGTCCATATATATTATCTAATATTTATTGGTTATTACAAATTTTAGTTTAAGTTCATGAAAATTGAAATGATTTTTAACAATTTATTTAAAATTATAGGGAAACAATTATATAATTTTTATTTAATATAATAAGAAATAAAAAATAATAATAATAAATTAAAATGATTACCAATTTAAACAACAAATAATTAAGTAAATAAAACAACTCCATTCCTAATATTTATATTTTTTTAAGGGAAACCCTATTTTTTTTACAGATATATCTGGCAAGAAAAAGTACCCTTTCAAATATATTTATCTACACTTTATACAAAAAATATAATGTTAAAAAATATAAAACATTATAGATAACCTTCTCAACAAAAGCATTGCCATTATAATAATACATTATTATTGTGGTTGCTTAGGATTATATTCTCCATAGCCACAATACATAATTATAGTTAAGAAAATGCCTCAATTTACCAATCAATCAATAAAACCTAAATTACTAAATTATAAACCTTAACACACTTGAATTCAATATTTTTACTGCTATATTGAAACTAAGTGGCAAATATTGGCTACAATGTAACACTAGTTATTATTTTGTAGTATTAATAGTAATTTAAAATAATTTAGTTAGTTTCTAAGATTTATTAAATTTTGACAAAGTGAGATATATCATATAGTAAATATAAGTATTTTAATACTTAAAGTAAGATGTATCATATAATAAATGTAAATATTTTAATACTTATTATAGATTGATTTCTATTAGTTTTTACCAATCATTTAAATTATATAATTACTCTAATGATAAAAAATATTTATATTTTAAATATATACATAAATTTTTTTTTATGTTATTATTATAGGGAAAAAAAATATATTTTCTTTTATAAATAAAAACTATGTACTGTTTGAAGTTTATAATTATATTATTATTAATATTTTAATTAAATAATATTCTTAATTTAAAAATATTTTTGGTCAAGTAAGAGTGGAACCTTCTATTAACCGTTAAAGGGCAATACATATGGTACACGTCTTTACCAGTGTAAAGACCATCACAAGACAAGCCCTTTGTCGGTTTACCATCAACAGGGTCAACAAACTCCAAGATCAAACAACACCTCATAGAGTTACAACTGCTCTTAAGCAAAATCCCTAAGGAACCCTAACACTCAAGATGTGAGATACTTTCTTTTCACCGGTGAAAATAACCAATAGAACCACGTTCGACACAAGATCGCTTCACCACGCACCACAATGTGCTTTTACAGATTTCGCATACAAACTGCGAAGACCACTGGACTTCAAATATAATAAAATAGCGCCAAAATTCTTCTCTGGTCCGCTTACCAAAGCCAAACCCTGAACACACAATACCCATCGTCGAAACCAACTTTCCATCCAATGGTCAATAAATCCTCCAATCAAAAGAGCTGCTCGGAGAACCATCACTATCGATCAAAGCCTCTTTAATCCAACAGTCAACCACGATATCGGCATGAACCACTAGCATGATGAATAACAAATTTCCAGACCCGATAAAGATTAAAGCACTTCAATCTATAGGATATCAGGACCGTTCAAGTGGTTAACAGTTGATCTCTTTCCTGCCTGATATCCGTTGGATGTTTGAGGCCAAAAGAACTTGTGGGCTATGACCATTCAACTAGCAAATGGGTTAAGCAGCATTCTACTCCCACAAGTCTCCTGAGCACCATCAATCCATCATGTCGATCCAACGTTCCAGAACATTCCCTCTATTCCTGATCCACCCATGCTTAGATTGAAATCCGCTATTCATTTTTGAGTTCCTCCTGAAGAAACTCATTCCGAACAACACCACGACCGTTGATCCAACAAGAACTGTATATCCACTTCACTTCTTCAATCTTCTTTTCCTTGAGTTTTAAAGATTGGGAGAGAGCACAGCCCAAGGACCTCCTCTCTCTTCTCCTTTTGCTAGTCTTCCTCCTTCTCACTGTTGAAGGTTTGGAAGTGTTCCATATCTTTGGCAGCCTGACAGAGACAATCATCACACAATTTTCCTAGGGGTATCGACTCCCAAACGTGCCAAGTGCAACTTTTCTTTCTAATCACTCCTTCATTCGCCAGACGATCAACTAACATATTTACTTTTCTTTTCACATGGACAAAGTTGATGGTTCTTAAGGTTTGCAGGTGGGTATGAATATGGTGAAAGACCTGCGATAGCCTCCAATGTTTTGACACTTTTTCGGGTGTTGTTCCATTGCACATTTTCTTGGCCACTTGAATGATCAATTCTGAATCTGCTTCAATGATGACATTGTGTGAATTTGAATCCACCAAGATTTCCAGGCATTGCTCTAAGGCCATGAGTTCCTCCATGTTATTAGTGGCCTTTCCCAAGTGACTATGAAAGATCTCCTTTATGCATCCCTGCTCATCTCTTGTAATGCCCCAAAACCAGCTATCCCTGGGTTGCCCTTAGACGCTTCGTCTATATTGACTTTTAAGAAGCGATGTGGAGGAGGCTTCCAAATATCCATACCTGCATTTGTCTGGCTCACACCCTTGTTTATGCCCCATGGAACTAGTGACTGGAGACCCAATTGCAGTAGTATACAAGCATCCTGGGGTAGAGGAGGGTTCTTAGGAAGTTTCCACAACAAACCTCTGACTGTGTCTTTGAGCTGTCGTAAAATTGGTGTAATGATGTGCTAGGGCGTGCTTGTTTTGTTCTTGAAGATCCTGTCATTGCATTCTTTCCAAATGTCCCAGATGACAAAGCCTAGAACCAGAGTCCAAGCTTTATTGATGATTTCATTGTCTGAGAAGATTTTCCTGCAATTCTTCAAAGTGTTGGTGATGCTGAGTCTGTCCCTATCAGTATGCCTAAAGACTGAGGCCACCCAATCCCACACGGTGGAGGTGAAAGGGAAGAGGTTGACTAGGTGATCCATCATCTCTTCTTGTAAGCCATATAGATGGCATTTGGATGGTCCAACAAAACCCCTTTTCAGAAGATTCTCCCAAGTTAGAATTTTCTTTTGTTGAACTAGCCATATGAACAACTTTGTTTTCATCCAGTGCGGGTTCTGGCAAAGGTTCTTCCATACCTGATGAGGATTTTGGTGGTCAAACCTTGTGGCTATTCATTTAGCTTCTTTGAGGTTAAATTTTCCTTCGGTGTTTCTTCCCCATCTTAGTTGGTCAGACAAGGAGGACACCAAAATCTTCCTTTGCTCCAAATCTTGAGCAAGAGAATCTGCATGGGCCTTCAAATGGCTATCTTCATTATGGCCTAGATCCTTCCATATTCTCCATTTACCATTGTTCCTTACCTGATCCCACAAGTCACTTACCATAAGTAAACCTTTGTTGTCGGTATCACTCTTGAGAGCAACTAATTCGTCTTTAAAAATCTTGTGTTCCTGTTGCTAGTTATCCTCCCAAAATCGTGCTAGGTTCCCAGCTCGGATCTCCCAGAAACTATGCTGCTGGACAATGCCTTTATTCTCCCAAGCAAGGTTCCAAATGTAGGATCCCTTAATGTGCCCTGACATTCGGATATGATCCCTCTCCTACCAGTTTTTTGCATATTTTTGTTTCCAGAGCTTGGCCCAAGGGGTTGCCGACTCCTTGAGCCACCTCCACTAGAGTTTTTCTCCTAAAACTCTGCTGAGGGTTTCAGGGTCATGAAGCCCAAACCACCATGGGTCTTGGGTTTGCAGATCTTATCCCAAGCTACTAAAGCCCATTTATTTTCCTCTTCTCCTCTACCCCAAAGAAAATCTCGTTGAATACTCCGAATCTGTTGCATAACTCCTTTAGGAGTCGGAAGAGCTGAGAACATGAAATAGGGAATAGCTTGCAAGACAGCATGTGTGAGCATAAGCACCCCACCAAATTTAAAGACCTACATGTCCATTTCCTGATCTTGTCCTGAAGCTTATTCATTATTGGCTCCCACACTCCCTTGCTTAGAGGTTTTTTTGTAAGAGGCATTCCCAGGTACCTGGAAGGTAATTGGTCCCTTTGAAACCCAAGAATTCTGGTCATGTTCCTTTGAATAGAAATGTTAGTGTTAAAAAAGAAAACTTTTGATTTGTCGAGGCTTACCTCTGTGCCAACCACCATAGCAAAGTCATTTAAGATTTGTTTGATCGCTCTAGCTTCCATGACTATGGGTATACCCTCTAGCATCGTGTCATCCACAAATTGTTGGTGAGTATTTGCTGTTCCATCTAGGGTAAGTTTGAGACCCTGGATTCTTCCTTCAACATTTTCCATTTTGATCTCTCTACCTAGCCCTTCCATCATGAGAAAAAAGAGGAAGGGGGAGAGTGGATCCCCTTTTCTGAGACCTCTAGAGGGCATGAAGGTTCTTGAAGGAGCTCCTTAAGCAGGATGGAAAAATTGACCGTGGATACTAGTGCCATAACCCATCTTGTCCAGTTGTGGTCGAAGCCATAAGCTCTTAGTATTGCCCTTATATAAGACCAACTTAGCTTATCCTAAGCTTTCGCTAGGTCTAGCTGAATGATCATAGCAGCTTGCTTATTGCTTTTGAGAGAGTGTACCACCTCATGAGCTTGGATGATGTTATTGAGAATCTGTCTTCCTTCAACATAGCCAGTTGCTCCTTTGAGACGAGAGCTGGAAGAAGGGGCTTGAGTCTTTTGGCGATCACTTTGGAAATAATTTTGTACACCACATTACATAAAGCTATGGGTCTGAAACCATCCCAAGTCGTGGCTTTTTCCTGTTTTGGGATCAAAGCTATGAAGGAGGCATTAAGAGCCTTTAGAATCGATTTGGATCTTCTTGAGTCTTCCACCACCACAAGGATATCCTGTTTGACTTTTTTCCAGCAAGCTTTGAAGAAGTCCACATTGAACCCATCCGAGCCTGGAGCTTTTCCATTTTGCATTTCATTGATCACTTCACTGATCTCCTCTTCTAACACTGGCATGTTAAGGTTGTGGTTGTCTTCCTTGGTGACAAGCTGAGGGATGTACTTTGTGAAATTATTGATGAACCTAGATCTATCAACAAGAGGCTCCTCTGCCATGCTGAGGAAGTCTTGAACAAGGAAAATTTCCATTTCTTTGTGAGAGATGAGCTCTTTCCCTTGAGAAGCTCTGAGTTTTGTGATTTTGTTGTGTGCCCTGTGATCCATGGTAGATTTATGAAAGAACTTCATGTTTCTTTCTCCCTCTCTAATCCATTGCACCCTCGATTTCTGTCTCTAGAAAATCTCCTCTTGCATGCATCGATCTTCCCATTCTTCCTGAAGAGAGTTAGCTAGATTTTTCCGCTTCTCGGTAAAACCATCTGTGATGATGATCTGATTGATCTTCTGGAGCTTTTGCTCAAATTCTCTTTTGGCTTTAAAAATATTACCAAACTCCTTTTTGTTCCAATATTTAAGCCTGGATTTGATGTGTTTAAGCTTCTGTTGGAGCAAGAACATTTTAGTGCCTTGAATGTGCAAATCCTCCCTCCACCATTTGTCAATATTGCTAGTGAATTTAGGGTGAGAGAGCCAGACATTTTCAAACCTGAAAGGTCTGTTTCTTGGTGTACCCAGAAAAGTGGCTTCAAGCTGTATAGGCTAATGGTCTGAGCCTCCAAAGAGAAGGATAGAAGCTGACATGGCAAGGCCTGATAGAAGGAGGTCCTCTGAGATGATAAATCTATCTAGATTAGAAGCAACTTGAGAAGCCCCTCCCCTCTTATTGTTCCAGGTGAAGGTGCCATTAATTGTTTCAATTTCCACTAACCCCATGTTTGTTATGAAGTTCTAGAAGGCAGTGGATTCTCTGCCTAGTTGTCTGATATTGCCTTTTTTCTTTGTAAGGGATCTGAAAATATTGAAATTTCATGCTAAAATCCAAGGAACATCAGGGTGTCTCGCTCTTAGCTCCTCAAGGGAGGTGAGAAGCTTGAGTTTGTCTTCTTTCTTTTGAGGTCCATAGATTTTTGTGATCATGTAAATCTCCTGATCACCTAAAGGTTGACACACCATTGAAAGATAGTTCCTGGACACTTCAGCATCCAAGATTCCAAATTTCTAGGGATCCTAGAGTGTAAGAATCCCCCCCGTCGAATTGTTTGCTTTAACCTCTAGATACTCATACTTGATTAACCATTTGTTATGTATTTCTCTGATCTTTTCCATCGAACATTTTGTTTCCTGAATAAAAACCATATCTAGTTTTTCTTCTTTTATTCTACTACTAAGATTTCTTTGTTTCCTTCTACTTCCTATACCCCTAATGTTCTAGGTTGTAAGCTTCATTTAAGAAATATTTGTAAAGGAATAACTCGTGAGATCTCTCATCTTACTTGAGTTAATCATGAGTTTCCCACATTCGTTCAGCAGCTCATTCTATCTTTTTCTTCCTCTTTTCCTACCCGGGTTCTTGGAAGATTGTATCTATGTATCCTCCATCGTTTTGACCCCTCTATGCTCTTGGATTTCATGATTTCTTTTGACTCCAGAGCCATTCGATTGTGATCTCGAGAGAAAGAGATGTTGAACCCTATCAAACTCTTCTTCTGGTAGGGAGTCCACTCCTTTGGTAATTCCTTGTTCCAGAAACTTTTCTAGATCTAAATTCTCCCTTTCTAGAATCTCCTGTAGTTCATGGTCCTTCGTTCCAGCCTCACTTGGGGTCATCTCATGCTCCCTACTTATCTCCATAATGCTTTGTAGATCATCCTTTTGTTGGTTTTTTTCTATTATATCTTCCATGCTAGCTTCCCTTTCCTTCTCAGTGGGAGTGTTCTCTGATTCCTGGTTTGTTCCTTTGTTTCCAACTTCTTCTTCTGAGATCTTGAAACCATTGTGGCTTGGTTGTCTATCCTCATCAATCTTCTTTTGTTGCCACTTCCCACCTTTCCCTTTGCTCCCAACCTTTGTGAAACCCTCGGTTTTTTATCTGTGGTGGTTTTCGTGTTTCTCTCCAGTTTGTTTGTTGGGCAGTCTCTGTATAGATGCTCGTTTTCATGGCACTTACGACACCTAAATGAGACATGTTCGTAGTCCACTGCCTGTACACATTCTTCGTCATACACTTCTAAAATGATCATTTTTGGCTTGATGGGGCCTGACCCAGGTTTAGTCATGAATTAGCTAAGCAAATCCCAAAACTACCGGCCCTTTCGGCAACAGTCCGCAGAGTGCGGACTGAGGTCTCTCCCGAGATAGTATGGGAGGGTGTTGGAACCAGGTTTATGTACCCTTGGGATGTCTTGATGTGTCGTGGAGGGCTCACAATCTAAACCTACGTGCTACGCAACTTCCGCGCAGCTGTTTATCCTATGCACCTGCCTTCACGTGGCTTAATAGAGCGCAGAGATCCTTTACTGTTTAATATTCTTAATGTTATAGTTATTTAATTAAATTAAGTGGGCCCAATACTTTCCTTTATCGTTCAACCTAAACATATATGTGTGCAATAATAAAACTGTAAAGAGATGCATAAACAGAACACAGATACACAGTATTTCTGAACTCAACTTACCTTTATTAATGCTTCTTTCAGTTACAAACCCAACTCTCGCCCTGCGCACATAGCTGCAAGGGTCCATGCACATAGCTGCGGACTCTACCAGGCTTCCACACACTCAGTTGCAGAACCTCCAACTACTCTCCGACCCAAGACAAAGACTTACAAACTCATACTTATTGATACCGACCCATTCTTTCTCTTTTTCCTCCAAACTACTATTTTACATCTTAGAGCCTCACTCTATTTATAAATTCCCATGGTCCGTGGACCATGGGCAGGCCGACTCACTTTACATAACATTACATTATTTTAGGGCAGACAACCCTTTGACTTGACTCTTTACAATTCGCGCTCCACACACTTTGTGGAGCCTTTATAATACCATTTACTCAAAATTGTGGGCTTTGAGCCCCAAAACCGTTGCATGGGGGATCTGCTACCCAACAGGCCCCCAACACAAACATCGTGACTCACCCTCGAGTCACTGTTTGGTGATCCTGTAGTGCATCCCTGCCAACTATTCCTGCGCTGCACAAAGGTCCGCAATGCACCGCTCTGCATCCTGTTGGATCCGTTCTACTCTCTCGGCCAAGTACTCACTGCCCGACGTACATTCCTATCTGAGCACCTACACCTCTTGCATCTACGCGAGCTTTTCTTCAATACCAGCAGTGATGAAGAAGGCCTAATCAATCCAATGTTGCATGCGCGCTTTTAGTATAACCTCTTTTTGCAACGTTGTGTTCACTTGCTCCTTCAACGCCTTCGCCTGCTGGAGCCTTGAAAGCCTCTGTGTCAATGCTAATGTTTGTGCCGTCCCGTGCACATTATCATACTGCAGTTGAAGTTCCCGCGCCTCTGTTTCCAACCGCTGGATAGTGGGGTCTTCTTGTAAGGCCGTGAGGACCTCAAAGGACTCTTCTAACAGCCTAGTATAGTTCTGTATGGTTTGTGCAATCCCATCCAGTCCTCTCTGGATCTCATCTATGCATTTTTCTTGAACCTCCGGGGGTGTTGATGGTTGTGCCTTCAACCGCAGCTCTGAAATCTAGAAATTGATGTCCAACTAGATCCTCGTTGCTTCTTCCTTTGCCTTGCGGAATCCACTGGCCAACTTGTGGATCTGTATTTCCACTGGAAGATCTGCTGCAATTTCTAGCTCAGGCACGTGGTGACACGCTTCTTCAACAATCTGCTCCAGTTGTTGATTCTGCGCCACTGCTTCATCGCGCTGTTGGCTCATTTGCTCAAGGTCGAGGTGTTGTTCACTAAGTACTTTTTCCACACGGCCTTCCCTAGATCAGAGCTCCATTGTCGCGCCATCCTGCAGCTAAGATAAGACTTTGCACGGAAGGGTGGCTAGGTTCAGGCCAAATCCCTGGATCCATCTTATCATGGCTTTGTCCTCCATACTATCCACTGTAAATGCCCCTGTCGGCAACGTGACAGTGTTGGCCTTTTTAGTCCGCAACAACTGCTCTATCGCTAATGCTTCCATGGTACTGTTGACGGCTACCATTCCTTCCTGGGGGCGTTGTGCCTGAAGTTCCTGCAATTGCACCCTGAGAGCCCCCAACACATTCTGTTGCTCCGTCATTTCCTCTTGCAAAACTTCGCTGGTGACCTCATGAATGGTGTCACCGATGTTGTACAGATCACCTTCTATCAGCGTAATAGGCTCCCCATCCAATTTGGAAGTTTTGTTCTTCTTATGGGGCTCTGTTCATTCCATACTATGCGGCCATTTCAGCTGGGTCAAGGATGTACATGTGCCTTCCGTGGTATCATCCATCCCCTATTCTGTGGTCCAGTCCAGGCGTCTTTCCTTCTGTGTCATGGTGGCTCCAGTTACCAGCAGTGGTACTATTGTTTCCGTTGCCTTGGTATTTTCTGCGGCGGCCTTTGCAGCCTCGTGAGTGGCCCTTACCTCCTCTACAAGCTTCTCGTTCTGCCTTTGTTGTGCCACTAGCTTGGCAGCCTCCTTCTGCCTCTAAATCACTGTTTCATCACGCACGGTTAGGTCTGTTGCGCGCCATTCGGGTGGCTAGGAGTCGAGCACCGCAAACACAACATCATCAATCGTGATGAAGGGGAGTGTGGTCCATTTGATCCAAATTTAAATAGGAACACAACAAATTATAGAGATAACCATAAACGCAGAGATGCAGTGGAAATAATACTTCATTTCATTAATGTAAAATATTTAAATATGCTTACAAATAGAAATGGAAATAAACCAGCTAAGGCGATGGTAGCTTATCTCTGAGAAGATATGTGGCGGCTACATGCCTCTGAGCTGTATTACAATGAGGCTGAAGGCCTATTTATTTTCGAGAAACAATGGAAAACCCTTAACATCCCAAAACCTAACCCTAGAAGATGAAACACCAAATTGTGGGCCCCGTTTAGGTAAATTGGTATATCAATTTCTCAGGGTCGTAACTTTGGCATACGATCTTCGTTTGATGCATACAATAGCTCGTTAGAAAGATCTATTAGAGAACTACAGCTTTGGGAAGAGAAACATGGTCCATGGACTCATGTTACTCCCAGATTTCCCAAAAAAAGTCGTTTAGGGCCTCAAAACGGTTCCGGAAGTTCAGGACTCGAAAAACTGCTAAAAATAGTAAATTGTGCTACAATTAAGGAAACTGAAAAAATGCAAGAGATAGTTGTGGGGATCCAAATGGGATAGGTGGGTGGCCACCAACATCCACCTGGATCATTCCTCCCCCCTTAGGAAGCAATGGTCCCCATTGCGTTGAGTTCCTCCATCTGCTGAACTTGTGTTGCAATCTCTGATGTGTCCAGTAATGGTGGGAAGCATGGTCGACGACGGTCCACATTGAACACTTGGTGCAAGAGAAGGAATGGAGGAATGTTGTGCTTCAAAGCATTGTTTCCTGTAGCCTCGGTACTGGTGTAAGGACCATGTCGGAGTGGTCTATGTTTCTGATTGGTTCTGGTAAGGCATTCTTTCTGTCGATGCAACCAGACTTTGTTGCCCACCTGAAACTTGTGTGGTACCCCTGTGGGTGAGGAGAATTTGTTCCTGTGTTCTGTCATGACTATATCCCTTTGCTGCTGCTACTGCGTGGAGGAACCCTTTGTAGGGGTCATGGATGTAGCAACGATCTTCCCCTTACTTTGGGAGTGAACCATACAGATGAATTTCCTGGTCTGGGATATGAGCTTGTTGCCTTTCTTAGTAGTGACCAAAGAGGTGGCAGTAGGTGGGGCTACCTCTAGTATCCTGTATAATGAATTACTAAAAGAAATAATGACAGCACGAGGCCTTGACTCATACACAACATGTCGCCTCCACAAGTATGGTTGGCCTAATAATACATCACAAACATCCAGAGGTGTAACATCACACAATACCTCGTCTGTGAATGGTTTGATGCTGTAGGGAAAGCGGCACTACTGGCGAACTTTGAGATCTCATCCTTCATGAAGCCACCCGATACTGTACGGTTGTAGGTGTGGTGTAGTCGGTAGGCCCAACTGCTTCACGAACTTTGCTGAAATAAGGTTTTTTTGGTTTCCATTGTCGACAATGAATTGCAGCGGTGAACCCTTCACCCACATCTGTGAGTGGAAAAGGCATTCCCCCTCCTCTGGCTCTTCGGGCTCATTGTTTTGGATCTCGACAGTGGCAATAGTGGTGTTGGGATCTGCATCAATGATCTGCTTCCCTTTGCCATTCCCCTTGTCGGGTTCTAGCTCAGGGTCGGAACATGTATCTCATTCGGAAGCCTTCAACTCGGCCACCAGTCACTACTTGCTCCGACACTCACTTGTGTTATGAGTGGGACTCTTGTGGAACTCACACCACTTTCCTGTGTCCTTCTTCAACTTTGTGGTGTTTTTCTTTTCTTGCAGCTTCGATGGGTTGTCTTGGGTCACCCCGCCTTGGCTTTTTCCTTTGGGCTTCAGATTTGCAGATCCAAAGTCTCGCTTCTTCTGTTTGAACTTTTGCTCAATTTTGACAGCGTATCTGTATGTTGTGCCGAGTGAGGAGATGTTCAAGAACTCCATCTCTTCTTGGATGTATTTATGTAGGCAGCCGCGGTATTTGAGTACCAGATGCAGCTCAGAATCTTTGATACCCAACTATGTGCGAAGGGTATGAAAAATGTTTGTGAACTCTGGCACATCTTGGTCTCGTCCCTGCCACAGTGTGGTCGATTTGATGTATTTGTCCTCATAGCTTTTGACAGGGTAGTACTGCTCCTTGATGGCATCTCAGAATGAATCCCAAGTGGGTGCAGCAGAAAATAGTGAGCCTGTGCTTTCATCCTTCTACTTGCAGTAGGTTTCCCACCAGTCCTTGACATGGTGGGCTGCTTTGAGAAGAGAGAAAATAATCTTTTCCCGACTTGAAAATTCATGAACAGAAAAATACCCTTCTAGCATATTTAACCATTTACCTACTGCATCTGTGTCTATCTGACCCTTGAATATGGGGATTTCAAAATTAACTTGTACCTTAAAGGGCGTGGCATTTCCAGAGTAGCTGCTGGAAGCTGATGCGTCACCTCTAGGTAACCGCTGAAGGATCTACTCAAAGCTATCCATCATCGCGTTCCTTTGTCGCTCAAGGGCTTCTTCGAGCAAGATTTTGATAGGATCTCCTACCCCCTCATCTTTCTTCTCATCCTCCATGGGAGGCCGTTGGGATTTGTGAGGCTGGTCTTGCAAAGGTTCGACCAATTGAATCCCTAACTCCTTATATCCCGACCTCATTGGCGACATGCAAAGAAAAAGAGAGAAAAAGCAGACTGCTCTGATACCACTGATCCAGATTTAAACAGGAACGCAACAAATTACAGAGATAACCATATACACGAAGATGCAGTGGAAATAATACTTCATTTCATTAATGGAAAATACTGAAATATGCTTACAACGAGAAATGGAAATAAACCAGCTAAGGCGATGGTAGCTTATCTCTGAGAAGAGATGTGTGGCTACATGCCTCTGAACTATGTTACAATGAGGCTCAAAGGCCTATTTATTGTTGGGAAACAATGGAAAAACTTTCATATCCCGAATCCTAACCCTAGAAGATGAAATGCCAAATTGTGGGCCCCGTTTGGGTGAATTGGTACATCAATTTCCCGGGGCCGTAAATTTGGCATATGATCTCCGTTTAACGCGTACAATATCTCATTAGAAATATCTATCCGAGCACTACCACTTTGGGAGGCAATATGGGTCCATGGACCGATGTTGCCCCAGATTTCCCAAAAAACGTCTTTTAAGGCCTTAAAATGGCTCCGGAAGTTCAAGACCTGAAAAACTGCTAAAAATAGTAAACTGTGCTACAATTTAGGAAACTGAAAAGATGAAAGAGACAATTGTGGGGGTCCAAATGGGATAGGTGGGTGGCCACCAATATCCACTTGGATCAATCACATATCGCATTAGTGAAGAAATGTCACATTGAAGTGTTAAATCACTGGGAAATACTCCCCAAGTGTTAAAGTCCTCAGAAATGTCGAAAGAAAATTATAAAGCAAATTCATCGCAAAACAAAGCAAGGTTTGGCCTTTTCTCTCTCCTCCCAAAAGGATGCATGGCAGAAAAATTTGGGATCTGATAAGAGACACGTGAAAAACAGTGATCGGATCCGCTAAGAGACGTGGAAATCAATGATTGGTTCCGATAAATGCCACATGGTGGTTGATGTCATCATGACATGGTCATATGGTGGACATGTGGTAAGTAGATTCAACAATTTCAAGGGTGAAAATGGGTTAAGAAAGGGTGACACATGGCAGTAACATGGGAGTGATGACATCACTTATCAGAGTTCGCAAGTTGAAGGTTGAAGCATATTAGTGTTTAGTAACTTGGTGACACTTTAAAAGTTCCAATTGTGAATTTCCAAGAAGAGGAGCTCTGATATGAGGGCTTAATTTTTGTCACGTGAAGAGCCAAATGACTAGGGCTAAACAAGGAAGGTGATCGTCGATTGCAAGTCCTAGAGGGTGCAACCAAGTGCTACGTTGTAATATCACTGATTGTGAAGTCCCAATATTATAAAGGCCCAAGTGCATATTATGTGGTCCCATGTAGCTTAATATTTCTCAAGAATTGGCCCCCTTTTCCACTATGTCCTGAAGTATTATTTCAAACGACTATTACAATTCTATACTTCAAAGAATCAACCCCTGTTTCTAGCCATAGGGTTTAAGCGCCAAAAAGGTTTTGGTCCTGGGTCCCCTCGCCTTGATTATCTAGTTTCTACCTAAGCATGGGGTCTAAGGCTCATAGATAAATGACCATCATTCATTTCTCATCCCCTGTGTTTTCCAAAGTTTAACAAAGAGTGGGGGATCCAAAAAGTAGTTTTGATGAAACCATCTTCGTATCTTGGCAATTTGTGATGAATTTCGCACCCCCATGACTTGAAACAATATATTGCCAAGGGCTCCTCTCGAAATTCACTTGTGGTTTTGACTTCTCAAAGTTATGATGAATTGTTTCAAAATTAATCGAAGGCACCCTGTTGTTCACAAAATTTCTTCTACATTTTCATGGTTCTACATAGGATTTCATATTTGGTGTCAAGGTAAGTCCCAGAGAAAAATGATTCTTTGGAAGAAATTTATCAAGAAAACATCTTAAAAATGCTTGGAAAATCCATTCCATATCATTGATATTAAGGCACATAATCATTGGCAGTTAAAGGATAGAGGATAGTTGGCAATTTTTGAAGAGACAACTATGAAACAACCTCAGATTTCCAGGCAGGAGAATTAATATCTGACAGAATTTTCGAGAAAATGTTTCTTGTTTCATATTTAAAAGAAAATCATCAACATAGTTCCAAATCTCAAGTAGAAAAAGGAGAATTCAAATAATCCATTTCCCAAATTGGAGGCTGAATATTGTCCAACAGTTCCAAATTTCTTGCAGGCTATCCAGATTTTGTTTTATTTTTAATGTATTATTTAGGATTTTATTCTACAAATATTGTAACAGTTTAGGAGAGATTTATTCTATAAAAATTTTTATTTGTAATGTTCAAAGGGTTGGCTTTTGATGCTAAAATCCTGTCACTTTGTAAATATTTTATTACAAAAATCCTAATTCAGGCATTCAAGCTCTAGATCTTGACATAAATTTTGTTTCATGTATGTTTTTCTAGTGCTTTCATACCTTATTTCTGCACATGTTCAAAGTAACTTAGGAGATCTAGGTAAGAATAGAATGTGTGTCAATCTATCTAAAATCCCCTGCAAATCTATAATCATTTAAAGAGATTAACTAACTAGACTGTCTATCTTGGTTAATTCATCTACATCTTTTAATTATTTCCTTATGTCATCTCTTGAATGTGTTTTGTTTAGTTGTAGAAATATTCTACACGCATCCATTCTATCTGGTTGATTAAGTATTCAGTATGACTGCTTAATTATCATGAATTTCCTTATATTCTTCTACAAAATTCTTTAAAAACCATGTTATTCTGTCAAATTGGATGTTGGCACATTGAACAAGGATTATATAAGAGAGGGATTTATTCATAAACAGAGATTTGACAATCATTAGCAACCACCCAAAATAAATCATAAATCTAGCCATTGTGCTTTATAGGTTGTTGTCCAATGACAATGAACAACACTAAACAAAGACTCGTAACAATTGAGGGAGCCCCTTTTAGATCAAGGGTCATCGTGAACCTAAATACTAGTCGAGTTGGTTTCTCAGCGTAGTTTTTGCATCCAAGAACTACTTACAAGAAACAAGTACAACATTTGGCGTCGTTGTCGGGGAAGAAAGTGACGAAGAAATTTTTCCCTAGATCATGATAACGATCAAATCTACTCTTTGTTGGTGAAAAAAGACTAGACAATTGCTATTGGTTGCATTGCTTTCACCTGGCAACTCCACTTTTTCATATGGTGATTGCATTGGCTTCCAGATTATACTGGTTCAAAATGGTAAGTGAATCTATGGCTATGATAATAACATGCAACGACATGTTTTTTTTCTTCATAGAAATGGAAACATTCAGTAGTGCGTTTCACTTACTCTCTACTATGATTAGAACTTTATAAGCTTACAGAAGATGCAACTTTCAAATTTCACATGTAACTATCTATTGCCTATGGAGTTTGAGTTTTATATTGAAAATATGTTTCAAGTTTTCAGCTAGAAAAGTGGTCTGCTAGTAAATCCACTCCTCACTTGGTTACATTGTAAAGTAGATTACACCTAACAATGTAATAGTGCATAATTTTAGTTCAGTTAGGTAGAGGTTGTGTGGGATTGAATTAGCTACTTTTAAATTCAGAGTGCAGTAGAGTGGTAGTTGTTTCAACTTGTGTTTCAAGTTTGCAGTATGAAGTTTGGTTTGGTTGAGTTCAATGACTTGTAGGGAATTGAAAGGAGTAAAATTATTGTTTATTGACTTATTGACTCCATAGCCAAATGAGTTAGGCATTATTGTTCTTATTTCCACTTGTAGTGTCAATTGTTTCACTTCAAAAAAATTTAGTTTTCAGATTTCATTGTGAAAGAGTCTTTGAATTAGTGCAAGAGGTATGGTTTCATATTTGCAGATTACAATTTTATGGTATGAATCCATGCCCAACAAATTCAAGGCAATTGGTCTACTAGTTTCTCTGCATCCCACTCGAGGAAGAAGTCCTGAGTTGGAACCTATGTTGTAACTTATTTTGACACTCTTGTAGGTTACAAACTTTTTAAATAGCCAGTCTACCTCCTTGCTAAATCCTCAAACTTATATAAATTCTCATTTGAAATCTATGTAAATAGATAGGAACTTTTGGGGTCATTTTTCAAGTATTGGAAGTACTTTGAGCTTCATAAGACCTTCTGCATTAGAAAGTAATCTAAATTAACTTTCCAACGGTATATAGAACTCCCCAAATGGACTCTTGGATCAAAATATAGAACAAGTTGAAGTCCACTCTTCAAAATCTAGAAAAAAAAAGGAAAAAGGCTAAGTGTTGAGTCCCGGATCCTGACGATTGGAGATCCCGCACTATCGATAATCGGTGATTAGAGGTCCAAGGAAATTAGAAATCGGTGATTGGAGGTACAAAGGGGAATCACATATCTCATTATCAGAGAAATGTTGCATTGAAGTGTTAAATCATTGGGAAATATGCCTCTAGTGTTAAAGTCGTGGGAAACACCAAAAGAAAATTATAAAGGAAATTCATCGCAAAATAGAGTAATGTTTGGCCTTTTCTCTCTCATCCCAAAGGGATAAATGGAAGAAAAAGATTGGATCCAATAAGAGACACGTGAAAAACAGTGATTGGATCTGATAAGGGATGTGTGTCATCTAGCGATTAGTTTCGATAAAGTCCATGTGGCGAATGACATCATCATGATGTGGCCATACGGTCGACATGTGACAGGAGGATTCAACATTTTCATGGGTCACAATGGGTCCAAAAAGGGTGGCATGTGACACCACTAAAAAGGTGAGATGTGGCATTGATGATGTCACTTATATGAGTTCACAAGTTGGAGGTTGAAGCAGAACGACATTTTGTAACTTATGACACTTTAAAAGTTTCGATTGTGAAATTTTGGGAAAAGTAGCTCCCATATGAGGGATTAACTATGGTTGTGTGAAGAGCCAAAGGACCAAGGCTAAACATGGAAGGTGAGCGACGATCACAAATCCTGGAGGGTGCAACCAAGTGCTATGTTACAAAATAGTCGATATTATAAAGGCCCAAGTGCATATTATGTGGTCCCATGTAGCTTAATATTTCTAAATAATCGGATCCCTTTTCCACTAATTCCCGAAGTATTATAATGTTATACTTTGAATAATTTTCCCCCTTTTCTAGCCAAAGAATTTAAACCCCAAAAGTTTTTGGCCCTAGGTCCCTTAGCCCTAATTATATAGTTTCTATGTAATTCCCAGGGGCTAGGGCTCATAGATCAACAACCATCATTTATTTCGGGCACCCCTATGTTTTCCAAAGTTTAGGAAAGAGGGGGAGATCCAAAAAGTGTTTTTAATGAAACCATCTATGTAAATGTGGCAATCTATGATGAATTTCACACCCCTCCCCCCTGACTTGAAACCACATACCGCTAAGGGGTCCCCCGAAAATCCACTTGTGGTTTTGACTTCTCAAAATTACGATGGATTGTTGCAAAATTAATCAAAGGGCCCCCGTTGTTCACAAAATTTCTTCTACATTTTCATGATTCTACATAGGATTTCCTATTTGGTGTGAGGGTAAGTCCTAGTGATAAATGATTCTTCGATAAATTGTTATCCAGAAAACATCTTAAAATGCTTGGGAAATCCTTTCTAGATCATTGATATTAAGGCACTGAATCATTAGAAGTTAAATGATAGAGGATAGTTAGCAATTTTTGAAGAGACAACTGTGAAACAACCATATATTTCTAGGTAGGACAGTCAATATCTGGTAGAATTTTCGAGAAATAGTTTCTTGTTTTAGATTTGAGAGAAAAGCATGAGCATAATTCCAAATCCCAAGCAGAAAAATGAGCAGTCAAAGAATCCATTTCCCAAATTAGGGGAATTTTGAGGTCTAAAATGGGCCTTTTAAGAAAAATGTACAACCAAATAAAACTTGATAAGAAGCAATAGGATTCAAGATGATTATTTCAACCATGGGAGGTGATTCACCATTTTTGGAGTATAAAATTAAAAAGATTAAAAAATAATAAAATAATAAAACTATTTTTCAACTCATATTTTCAGCTTATTTCCCTAAGGTTCTACTCAAATGTTGAGCAGGAGTACTCATTCGATGCAAAATTTAATTACTTATCCAATGATTACCCATGTTGCATACTTTTTATGGACCTTGCTACATAAAAAATGAGAAATATATGAAAAAATATGATTGCAATCACATTTTTCATGTATTTCTCATTTTTCATATAGTAGGGTCCATTGAAATTATGCAAGATGGGTACTCTTTGGATGAGGAATCAAATTTTGCATCGAACAAGTGTTTCCTCTCGAAATTTGAGTAAACCCATAGGGAGATAAGTTGAAAAAATAGTTTTTTTCTTTTTTTCCCTCTAAAATTTGATGATGTAATCTAACCTTATTTTATGATTTTCACTATTATTTTATAATTTCCTTAGGAGGCCCATTTTAGACCTCAAAATTCCCCTAATTATTGGAGGTTGAATATTTTCCAATAGTTCCAAATTTCCTATAGACTATCCAGAGATTTTTTTATTCTTAGTGTATTGTTTAGGATTTTATTCCAGAAATGTTGTAATAGTTTAGGAGAGATTTATTCTATATATTGTTTTATTTGTAATGTTCAAATGGTTTCCTTCTGATGCCAAAACCATATCACTTTGTAAATATTTAATTACAAAAATCCTAATTGAAGTATTCTAGCTCCAGTTCTTGATAGAAATCGTGTTTCATGTATGTTGTTCTAGTGCTTTCATACCTTATTCTGCACATGTTCAAAGTAACATAGGAGATCTGGGTAAGAATAGATTGAGTGCCAATCTCTCTGAAATCCCTTGCAAATTTATAATCATTTAAAGACATTAATTAATTGGTCTGCCTGTCTTGGTTAATTCCTCTACATATTTTAATTATTTCCTTTTGTCATCTCTTGAATGTGTTTTGTTTGGTTGTATAAATCTTCTACATGCATCCATTCTATATAGTTGATTAAGTATTCAATATGACTACTTAATTATCATGAATTTCCTTATATTCTTCTATCAAATTATTTAAAAATCATGTTATTCTATCAAATCATACGTTGGCACTTTAACCAACGACTCTATAAGAGAGGGATTTATTGATAAAGAAATATTGGAAAATCATTAGAAACCACCCAAAATAAATCATAAACCTATCAATTGTGCTTCATAGGTTTTTTTTGAGTGATAGTTAACAACGTTAAACAAAGCGTCGTAACAATTGAGGGAGCCTCCTCTATCTCAACGGCCAGCTTGAACCTAAAGACTAGTTGAGTTGGTTTCTCAGTGTAGTTTTTGCAACCAAGAACTTCCTATGAGAAATAAGTACAACAAGAAAAAAAGATATCACAGGTAAAGGTGGAGACTTTGAAGAATGTTGCAGATGCATTAACGAAGTTTGTGAGCACTAAGAAGTTTTCTTAGTGTAGAGAAACGATGGGCCTTGAAGGGCTAAACCAATGACTACGATTTCTTGTGAACCCTTGTGTGGAAAGAAAACAACAAGTGGGAGAATGGTATCAAAGCATGTATGCATGTCAGAGGCATCAAGATAGAGCAGTTGAGTTGGCATGAGTTTAAAATAATCTTTAGGAAGAAGTACTTATCAGAGAGATATTATGATGGAAAGGCAAAGGAGTTCTATGATCTAAAGATGGGATATATGACAAATGAAGAGTATACGACTAAGTTTCTTGAGATGTTGCGGTATATGCCATGTATTAAGGATGAGAAAAAAAATGTCCAAAGATTCATCGGTGGGTTTCTTTAAGCATTCAATGATGATATTGAGTATGAAGAGCCTTGATCATTGGAGGAAGTCATTGGGAAGTTTAAGCATTGTTATGAGTAGTCTAAGTGTAAGTTTGATCCTAAGCGTGATTGGAAGGAGAATGGCAAGATTAAAGGAAACTAGGATAAGAAGCAGGGAAGAGCTTAGGATGCAAGTAAAAAGGAGAATGCAACATCGTACACGAATTTCAATGTGGTTGAAAGAGGACATAGGTCTCAGCCAGAGGAGCATAACAAGGGTGATGGTAGGAAGCTGTTGCAGTGCTAGACTTGTGGTGGAGAGTATCACAAGAGAAATTTTCCATAGCATCAAGGTGGAAGACCTTAGATTTACACTTCTTAGGAGGCACAAACAATTGGAGATGTTGGGAAAAGTATTCCTCATATTTATGTAAAGTAGATAATAGGTAGGTTGATCCTCAGGCATCTATTATTGAGATGGAAGGTAAGCTTTGTGATCAAGTTGTTTCTATTTTGATTGATCTTGGATCTAACTGTATTTATATCATTCTTGACCTAGTGGATAAGTGTTTCTTGAATAAATAAGTGCATTAAAAATCTTAGTTGGTGTAGTTGGCTACAAGGACCAAGAAATTATTTCATCATTGGGTGAGAGATTGTGCATTTGAGCTAAATGATTTGCCTACATCAACACATTTAAATGTGATTCCTTTGGGTTCACGCATCCTGCTTTAACCTTTTGGGCATGGATTGGTAATACATTCACAGGACTATGGTAGATCGTTATGATAAGGCTATTGAGTGCCTGGATGATGGTGGGGAAAGAAGAAACCTACATCATTAAGGATGGTCACAACTATGCAGGCAAAGCACAGTTGCAGGAAAGGATGTGTATTTCTTACAGCTCATATTTCTAGTGACAAAGGGAAGGATGTTGAGGATGTTGAATTATTGAAGAGGCATCCTATTTTTTAGTAGTTTTAAGATGAATTTCTAGTAGATATTTCAGAGTTACCACCTCATAGGGAAGTGGATTTCTCTATTGATTTGATACCAGGAGCAGCACCAACATCAAAGGAACCTTACAAAATGAGTACTCCAGAGTTGGTGGAATTGAAGTTGTAGCTTAAGGAAATGCTTGATAAGGGATACATTAGGCCAAGTGTGTCGCCTTGGGGTGAACCAGTGTTGTTTTTGAAGAAGAAGGACGGTACTCTCAGGTTGTGCATTGATTATAGGTAGTTTAATAAGGTGAATATCAAGAACAAGTACCCTTTTCCAAGGATTGATGACTTGTTTGATCAGTTGAAGGGAGGAACAATGTTCTTAAAGATTCACTTGATATTAGGATATCATTAGGTATGCATCAAAGAAGAGGACATATACAAGAATGCATTTTGTACCAGGTATGGGCATTATGAGTTTGTGGTGGTTTCTTTTGGTCTTACTAGTGCTCAAGCTACTTTCATGTGTTTGATGAATAATGTGTTGCGTCCTTATCTAGAAACATTTGTGATAGTATTCATTGATTACATATTGATATTGTTAGGCCCCTAGACTACTAGTGTAACCCCTTATTGTTATTAGTACAACCCACTTATTATATTGATGTACCCATGTAGTGCCCATATTGTTACTATTGTGCCCCATAGAAGCCCACTATTGTTATTATTGTGCCCTTACATTATTATTGTTATGTCGGATCTGATTATGTTATGACCCCTTAGACTCCTATATATATAAAGGATGTCTTTTCATTTGTATCATCTAAGAATTGTTCATTTATGTAATTTAAAGGAGGTTGCCCCCTCGAAGAGGCTGAATTCTAAGGCATTGATCTATCTTTTCTATCTTTTCTTGAGCTGGTTTCATAACATATATATTCTAAGAGTTAAGAAGAGGATGCCAAACACCTAGTAGCAGTATTGATATTATTGAGAGAGCATCAATTGTATGCCAAGCTTACCAAGTGTAGTTTCTTTCAGACTGAAGTTCACTACTTGGGACATGATGTTTATAAGGAAGGTATAGAGGTGGACTCAGAAAATATTAAATCTATCTTGGAGTGGATAGCTCATAGGAATGTATATGAGGTCAGATCATTCATGGACTAGCAGGTTACTAGAAGATTTTCATCAATAAATTCTCATGGATTTCCTATCTTATTACATCTTTGCAATGAAAATAAAAGATGTTTGAATGGACTAAAGAGTGTGAATCTAGCTTTGAGTAGTTGAAGAATTTTCATACAAATTCTCTGGTCTTGAAAGTTGCAGATCTTCATTAGGAGTTCATGGTTTTTATAGATGTTTGCAAGGGAAGACTTTGTGAAGTCCCCATGCAAGAAGGACAGGTGCTATGCTATGATTCAAGGAAGTTGAATGAGCATGAGCAGGACTATGTGACTCACGATCTTGAGTTGGCAGTTATCATTCATGCCTTGAAGATGTGAACGCATTATCTTCTAGGTAGAAGATTCATTTTGATGAGTGATCATAGTGGCCTAAGGTACTTTTGTGAGCAACCCAATCTAAATTCTTGGAATGCTAGATGGTTGGCTACCTTCAACGAGTTTGATTTCAAGATAAAATACAGCAAGGGTAAAGAGAACATGCTTGCAGATTCTCTTAGCAGGAGAGTGCAGGTGAATCACATTGTAGCTGTGAGTTCTTATGTGATAGACTTGTAGGAGAAAATCTTCCAAGTTGGGTGGCTTGATGACGGGTATAAAAAGTTGAGGCATAGGTTACAGTAGTAGGGTGAAGGTGATATGGATGAGGAGTATCACCTCACGGCAGATGGCTTGGTGAGATTCAGGGACAAGATTTATGTACAGATAGCAATGAGCTCCAAAAGTTTATCTTGAGGGATTTTCATTGCAAGCCATATTCAAGTCACTTGGGATATTATAAGAAATTGACAACAATTAATAAGTTCTACCACTAGCTAAACTTGAAGAAAGAGGTGGCTGAGTTTTTTGCAGTATGTTTGAACTATGATAAGGTAAAAGCAGAGGGTAGGCATTTAGGTGGTTTGTTACAACCTATTCTAATTACAGAGTGGAAATGGGAGGTCATTTACATGGACTTCATTACAAGTTTCCTGAGGACATTGAGACAACATGATTCCATCATGGTTGTGGTTGAAAGCTTGAGCAAGGTAGCTCACCTCATTGCACTAAAGTCTATGAAATTAGCTAGTGAGGTAGCTCAAATATTCACTAGGGAGATAGTGAGGTTGCATGTTATTCCCAAGAATAATATATCAGATAGAGATGTCGAGTTCACTTCCAAGTTTTGGAAGGTTTTGTTTGCAGTTTTGGGGACAAAGTTGGATTTTATGACAACTTATAATTGTAGATAGATGGAGAAATAAAGAGGGTCAACATGATTCTTGAGGACATGTTGAGGGTGTATTTCATGAACCAACGATGAAAGTGTGGAGGGTATCTTCCACTGGTGGAGTTTACATATAACAATGGGTATCAGTAATCCTTGAAAATGAGCCCACTTGAGGTTCTTTATTGGTGGATTCGTAATACTCCTATTAGCTGGAGTGATTTGATGAACATAGCGCTGAATGGATGAGATATGTTAACTAAGACGGAATATGAAATTCAGGCTATTAAGAGGAATTTAAAGGAAGCGCATGATAGGAAGATGAGTTATATGGATCAACATAGAGCATTATGTGTACTTGTGCATCAAGCCCAAGAGGAACTCCTTAAGGATTTGATCATGCGCCAAGTTGGCACCACAACATTACCGGCCTTTTGAGATCCTTTAGAGGATTGAACCAATAGCTTATCGACTTGCATTGCCTCCAAGAATGAAAGTCCATGATGTTTTCCATGTTTAATTAATTAAAATATATATCCAAGATGTTAATCATGTGACTAACTGGTTTGTATTACAAGTGAAACTAGAGAGAGAATTGCAACTAGAACCACAATGCATATTGTAGTGTGTTGACAGTGCTAGACCCTCCAACATGTAAGGGGTCCTCCCTGGTAAGAAGTCCCAATTAGACCTTAGACCGTTTGGTGTAGGAGTCCCAACAGTGTGTCGTACAGTAATTCCTTGACCACGATTTCACACAGAGGCAAGTAAGATGTCTCTGTTGGTAGCAAGGGTGTGACAGCTATAGCAAGCCAAGGAAGATGCATGAGAGGTTCAAATACCCAGGGGTTGAGATGAGTGTGCCCCTTGGAAACCTGTGATAGCACGGAGTTAAGAATGGAACACATGAGAAAATATGCATCACACAATGGAATGAAAGTTAGCTAGTAATCCAAAGTGATGGTTAAACCAACAACATGTTTCAGAAAGATTCATACATACATACACAGAAAAGTCCATACATTGATGCGTAAGAAAAAATACATATATCATTTAGAGTAAATAATAGCATAGAATAGAATACAACATATGCATGAAACGTGTTGACTTTAATATATTAATAAGCGTAAGTTCTAGCCATACAATACATCCATGTCCAACCACTAGCTCTGATAGCAGAACGTTATAGCCACAACTGCATGTTCCTCTAAAGAGATGTACTAGCTTTGCGTAGTGGAGAAGCCAAGGCTCATTATAATACTATCCAAGATTTCTCTAATATAGTCCTATCAAAAGCTTGGCTAACCAAAAGCCTTTATAATGAGTTATGCGGTTCTATTTATAGCAAAGGGTGGGGTGACCCTTGACATTCCCCTTTGTCAAAGTTCATCTACACTCATGACTCTTCATATACTCTATGACTGTTACATCCAAATATTGACACTTTAACTTCCACTTGGCAAGACATTACATTACAATGCACATGTGCCCATGTGAGACAAAATGGCTTGAGCAAGCCATTGAATACATCACTGACACTCAGTCTGTTGTGATGAGACCAACTCTTTGACATGCTTGTGATGGTGAAGGTGGTGAGCTGATGCCAAGCTTGGTCATCCATGATGGTGTGCATGCACTCCATGGTGACATATTTTTGAAGAAAATTCTTGCCTCCATTGCATCCCAGTGCATTTGTGTGGCTCCTCCATCCAAATCATCTGCTAGCATGCACATGGTATTCTTTGGTGCGATTGAACTAGAAACACACTAATGCATAATGACCGTGCTTATCTTCCAGTGTGTGTTGGTGGTCATGCACATCAACTATCAACTGCATTTTCAACTCCAGTGAAACTTGCTTCTTTTATGTGCCTAAATGAGTGTGTCGGATGGGTGGGATTGCATGCGTGCACACAGTGACATGCATGTTTCTAGATTCCGTTGCATTCGATCAACAACACTACTCACCATGTTCACTTTGTGCCAACTACTGGGATGGATTTATAACTTGTATGAGCAGAGTTTCATCCGTGAGTGCATGTTACACTCGCTGCTATCCCTATTCCATTCGCACTTCCCTCTTGTCTATGCAGCTCTTGTTCTTTCTTGAGTTTCTACTTCAGCACATGCAACTCCTTCTCTACTCTATTCTCTGCTCTTGAGTGATTGTCTTGTCACACTATCACCTCATAGCCTCAATATCTAGAGTTGCTTTCATCATAAGTGGATCTTCTTGATCTTGCAACTTTGTTTCGCCTCTGTGTTGTCAACAACCTTCCTCTTGCATTCGCCGCCTACAGGTGTGTTGCATTCTGCTGATGTTGATGGTGATAATCGCTGTGATTTTAATCATTATGATGTTGCTACCATCTTACCTTGATGTCCTTGACTATGAAAAACTTGATGTCTTCATAGGTAGGCAAGCTCATAAACACATGCTTGGTTGTAACCCACATTGTGCTCTCAATGGTGTCCTTTGACTCTACTTTCCTCAAGGCCATTGTACTTGTGCTGCTAAGAGGTAGATTAACACCTATGATACCTATGGACATGGAAAGACTCATGGCAAGAAATATGTCAGTCGAAAACCAAAATGAACTTGAGAACTGACTTGCAACATACCTTTGTGACTTATCATGAAGGTTGTGCAATTTCCGCTGGGGGGTCGGGAGATTGACTACCAAAACTAAATAAGGCATAGTCTGGTCTATCAAGAGGCTAACTAACTGGTGGAACCAAGTAATGCACAGTCTAGCCTAGCATGTAGAGGGTTGGAACTATGCAATGTGCAATTTCAGTCAGTAGTGACATCCAACCAACAAATTGCATTACGTATTTTCTAGGGCCAACGGGACATTGCCTCCAAGAATTGTGCAATGCAAGCTTGAAGGTCAGTGGTTGGCTAGACTTGTGCAATTTATGGAGGGAATGCAGAGCCTTCGCTTCCAGAAATGTGCAGTGCTAGCCAGGCAAGGCATGGTTTGGGCCAAACGATGCAGGAGCATTCAAGCCAAGAGAAAATCATGGTAATTAAGTAGACATAGGGGACCATCTAGCTTTAAATAAGTAGTTTACTAAGTCTCAAGTTAATGCAATATTTAGGCCTTTAAGTGATTTAATTAGATAATGGAGGAAGTTGTAAATGCTCTCAAATACATGAGAACATCAGTGATGAATAAATGACAAGAGTCAGAAGACAATTAGGACTCTTAGAATAGTTCATGATTCGAGGGACGAGAGAGAGATTTTAGGAATTAAATTAGAGATTAGAAGTGGACATAGAGGATAGAGAGGATTTAGGAGTTAGTTCAATACATTTATGAGTCAAACCAGGTTGATTTCAATAGAACTTCCTGGCATATATGTAAGCCTACAGGCAGAGCTCGAAGGAGGAGGCCACTGATAGCAGAAGATCAAGCCACGAGACAAAGAGTCTCGTTATGTAATCAATTGTTTATATGTTTATATACAGAGGAATTTTATTTTGAATGTGTAATTGTGTGATTTGAGTAATTTATGATTGATTATTATGTGAACTCGTAGGTTCTGTAATAGAGGTTGCAAGCAGAGTCAAGGTGGAATATAGAGGAGAAGAGTGATTTAGAGGAATCATAAGGGATCATTAAATCCACTTGCATGATCAGAGTGAAGCTCTGAAGGTAAGGTGATATAAGAATTCACAAATATCAAAGCCTAGGAGGAGTTGAGATGTGGAAGAGTGGAAAGTAGAACCTTTGAAGGAAACCCCAAACCATATAGAAAACACTAAAGAGATAGTGTAATTTATAAAGGAAGGGTTGAACGGAGAAGTGGAAAATGAGGAACAACAACCATTAGATCTTGAAAATCAACAGTTGGAGCAATCACAGAGGAGGTGGAAGAATATTGCATTAGCGGTTTTGTAATAGTAAAGGTGGTTTTCGGGTGGCCTCAAAACTGTAAGTAGTTTTGAAGGACGAGCACCGATTCCACTCATCAAACGACGGATGGCAACGGACGCGAGAAGAGAAACCGCTTATTTGGACAGCTAAACCCCCTGCTTGTTATCTATCCGAAATCAAGATGAACCGGTGGATCTATTAAGGATAGATTGATGGCGGTGGTTATAACGCAAGTTGTTTGATCACCAACCGTTGGATCAGAGAAGAGATGGACGATCATGATCTAATCGTTGATCGCAAATCGGGAATAATGAAGGATAGTGCTGATAGCTATGGAAGAGTGTGGACCCGACGACAATTGTGAATGCGGGTTTATAAGGTTTGAAGTCTGACCTTAATTGTTCGGGTTAGTTTTCCGTGTTTTCCCTTTGTATTGTGGTAAAGTGTGAAGGAGCGGTAAAAGCAGGCCCAAGAAGGTTTATATGGCACAATTAATATGTTTTAAGTTCTAGATGTTGATTGCATATTAGGTAAGTGAAGGAGTGTGTAAGGTGGCCTGCAAAGGAGGGATACTCTGATTGTGATAAAAGTGTCTCGGAATCTATGCAGAAGTTGTATGAAAGGCGGAGAAAGGTATGTTTTGGGAGTGGTTTCCTTCGTTAATGGGTTTATAAGGAAAATCGTTGATGAAAGATTTTATATGTAAATATATATATTAACCACTATTTTAAGATGAAAAGGTTGATATATATGTGGGCTTGTTGGTTTTTTAAAGGATTAAAGAGGGTTTTAATTCCCGATAGAAGGATTTAGAAGGATGACTCTAATAGAGTCATAAACGAAGGCTTGAGGGTTTTTTAAAAGTTCCGATATGAGCTTTTAGCGGGGTGATTGAGTTTCGATACAAATGAACCAATTTCAAGGTGCCTTAACCATGAATATTATGAAGATTTGACTAATTTGAGAGCCAAATACCTCAGACATATGTGTTTGTGCATTGTTATGCATATTGTGGGTATGTGCGGGGGTGACCCTACATCACCAAAGCAGCCTAGTTCGTTTGATGGGCAACTGAAAACATGAGAATTCTAAATGCATTGTGAGATGAGTGCAAATGAGAGTGAATGATCATTCATGCAAACAACAAGTGAAGGATTCAAAAAACGGGAAGCGAGTCACTGTAGCGGCGACCATCCGTGCAAAACAGTGTCATGCATGCGACAATAGTGAGATGCAAACGAAAATTGAAGCAGTGCTAGTGTAAGCTAGTATGTATAAAAATAGCAACAAGTACTCACTAAAACCAAGTAGAAAACATTCATACAAAGCGAAACACAAAAAGCGCCATAAACAAAGCGAGAGACATGAAAAGCAGGCTCACCCCAAAACAATTGAGTGGAATGTGCCAACGACTCCTAGCTACAATGTTGGATGTCATAGTTGCAAGATCTATGTGAGGAATGAGCTCTGCAATGTCCGGTTGATGAGTTTCAATAAAATCGAGGTTGCAACGTGCATGCCACAAACCTAGGGAAAGCGAGACTTGGTGGGAGGTTTCTGAATGATCCTTGCATGTAACCTCCAATAACTAAATGTAGATTCCTGAATCAAGGGATGCCTTTGCATGCTACCTTGGGAGAAGCAACCCATGCATGCAAATCAGTTTTTCTTGGTCTCAGGGCAAATCGTCAACTCAACTGTACATGCAACAGCTTGCTTAGCTAAGAGGAAAAAATGCGCATTTCTCGGAGGGAGCTGGGTTGACTGCCCAGGATATTTGTGCAATTATTGGGTAGAGCGGCTGACTATTGCCAATGATTGTGTAATTCCTTGGCTGAGAAGCCCTGCTAGGAGGAATTGCACAATTTTCTAGATGAAGCTTGACTAGCAGACTTGTGCAATTCTAGAGCCCAGCAGGCTGCTAGACAAAATTGCACAATTTTTGGAGGGAAGGTTGGTTGGACTCCATAATTGTGAAATTTCTTAAGGAAGCTACTCATCCTGTAGCTGGAGTAAGTCCGGTGAAACAACCTGTGAGGGGGATGCAACAAGCTTTTATCGACAGGATGCCATTCTCTAGGAAAATCATTGAAGCTTGTGTACTTGATAGAACAAGACATACTGCTATGAAAGGTTTGTAGGGAGGCTCCAAAATGAAGCTAGGGAAAATTTTTGGAGGGTGGTTGTAGCAACTACAACACTTGGTGACACACAATCTATCTTTGTGACCAACTGAGCAAGAGAATAAATAATTTTTTTGGGCAGCATGGCACACCAGTGCATGGGGTGCCCTCGAAGCATGTAGATGAACAATGCACAGGTCATGTACTCTTCAAATATTCCATGTCTTTCGCATGATCTTACAACGCCAACTACATGCCTAACCAAGGCTACATGACCTCCACCATTAATTTTTTTATGTGACAAGTTATCCGAGAGCTTTTCTAAGATAATGAAGTAATTTCCATAAGACATACACTTCAGAAGAGCAACTATGTGTTTAGTCATGATAGATATGTAGAGATTCAAAACAAATGTGAGGACTCAGCTTGTCATCTGGTCCTCCTTCTAGTGCCAAAATGTTGACAGTGCTAGACCCGTCAAAATGTGAGGGGATCTCTTGAGTAAGAGTCAGACCGTTTGGTGTAGGAGTCTCACCAATGGGTCATATGGTAATGCCTTGATCGTGATTTCACACAGAGGTAAGTAAGATGTATATGTTCGTAGCAAGGGTGTGACAGCTACAGCAAGCCAAGGAAGGTGCATGAGAGGTTCAAACACATGGGGGCTGACATGAGTTTCCCCTTGGAAACCTGTGATAACATGGATTTAAGAAGGGAACACACGAGAAAAGATGCATCACAACATGGAAGGAAAGTTAGCTAGCAATCCAAAGTGATGGTTAAACCAATAGCACATTTCAGAAAGATTCATACATACATACACAAAACTAGATAGTATAGAATACAATACATATATCATTTAGATTAAACTAGATAGCATAGAATACAATACAACATATGCATGAAACATGTTGCCTTTGTTATATTAATAAGTGTATGTTCCATTCTTACAATACATCCATGTCCAACCACTAGTTCTAACAGCAGAACGTTATAGCCACAACTACCTACTCCTCCAAAGAGATGTACTAGATCTGCATAGTGGAGAAGACAAGGCTCATTACAATACTGTCCAAGCTTTCTCTAATATAGTCCTATTGGAAGCTTAGTTGACCAAAAGCTTTTACAATGAGTTATGAGGTTCTATTTATAGCAAAGGGTGGGATGACCCTTGACATTCCTGATTGTGACAGTTCATCTACCCTCATGAATCTTCATCTACTCTATGACTGTTACCTCCAACTATCGACACTTGAACTTCCACTTGACAAGACATTACATTACAATGCACATGCGCCCATGTGAGACAAAATGGCTTGAGAAAGCCACGCAAGACATACTGACACTCGGTCCATCTTTGACATGTTTGTGATGGTGAAGGTGGTGAGTTGATGGCCAAGCTTGGTCATTCGTGATGGTGTGCATGCACTCCATGGTGACATGTTTTTGAAGCAAACTATTGTCTATTTTGCATCCCAGTGCATTGGTGTGGCTCCTCCATCCAAATCGTCTGCTAGCATGCACATGTTCTTGTTTGGTGCGATCGAATTAGAAACACAATGATGCATAGTGTTTGTGCTAATCTTTCAGTGTGTGGTGGTGGTCATGCGCATCAACTGTCAACTGCATGTTCAGCTACAGTTGGACTTTATTCTTGTCTTTTCCTCGGTGAGTGTGCCAAATGGTGGGATCACATGCATGCACATAGTGACATGCCTACACTAGATTCCCTTCCATGCGACCGACAACACTTCTCACCATTTTTTCTCCGTGCCAACTACTAGGATGAATCTATAGCTTGTACGGGTGCAGATTCATCCATGAGTGCATGTTGAACACACTGCTATACCTATTCCTGCTGCACTTCATCCTCTTGTCTATGCAACTCCTGTTCTTCCTTGAGATGCTACTTCGGCACATGCAACTCCTTCTCTTCTCTGTTCTCTTCTCTCATGTGATCGTCTTGTCACACCGACACCTCATAGCCTCAATATCCAAAGTTTCTTTCATCACAAGTGGATTTTCTTGAGCTTGCAACATTGTTCCACCTCTATGTTGTTAACAACCTTCCTCTTGCATTCACCGCATATGGATGTGCTGCCTTATACTACTGTTGATGGTGACGGTTGCTATGATGATGATCGCTGTGATGATGCTGCCATATTATCTTGATGTCGTTGGCTATGAACAACTTGATGTCTTCATATGTAGGAAAACTCATAGACACTTTCTTGGCTGCAACCCACGTTGTGCTCTCAATGGTGTCCTTTCATTCTGCTCTCCTAAAGGCCATTGTACTTGTGCTGTTGAGAGGAAGATGAACACTTGTGATACCTATGGACATGGCAACACTCATGGCAAGTAATCTATCACTTGAAAACAAAAACGAACTTGAGAACTGACATGCAACATACCTATGTGACTCATCATGAAGGTTGCACAATTTCCGCCAGAGGTTAGGAGGTTAACTGCAAAGATTACACAAGGAACATTTTGGTCTGTCGAGAGGCTGACTGACTACTTAAACTATGTAATGCATATTCCAGCATGGTCCACTGAAGACTGAAACTACAAAATGCGTAATTTCAGTGAGTAGTGACATGCAACCAGCAAATTGCATTGTGTAGTTTCTAGGGCCAGTGGGACACTACCTCCAAGAATTGCACAATGCAAGGCTGGAGGTCAGAGCCTGACTAGAGTTGCACAATTTCTGGAGGGAAGGTAGAGAATTCGCTTCCAAAAATGTGTAGTGCTAATCAGGACAGATATAGCCCGGACTAAGGCAGCCCATTCCAACTGACGGGCGACTGAAAACATGAGAAGTCTAAATGCATGGTGAGATGAGTGCAAACAAAAGTGAATGATCATTCATGCAAAAATCAATTGTAGAATTCGAAAACAGAAAAGCACGCATGTGTGTGAAGCAAGTCACTGGAACGATGACCATCCGTGGAAAACAATGTCATGCATGCAACAATAGTGAGATGCAAATGAAAACTAGAATGGTACTAGTACAAGCTAGTATGTATCAAAATGACAACAAACGTTCACTGAAATCAAGCACACAACATTCATACAAAGTGCAAGACAAAAAGCACCAGAAACACAACACGAGACATGAAAAGTGGGCTTACCCCCAAAGCAACTGAGCTAAATGTGTAGATGAATCCTAGATGTAATGTGGTATGTCAAAGTATTAAGATCGATGTCAGGAATAAGCTCTACAACGTTCGGTTGATGAGTTTCAATAAAATTGAGTATGCGACGTGCATGCACATGTTATCACTCAGGTTGTCCCTAGGCTCTTGTAGGGATACAGCCGAGGTAACCACAAACCAATCTTTGCACTACAGGTTCTAGCCCACCTGCAATCAGAGAGGGCTCTCTCTTTATGATTTAACTATGTTGATGATGATTTTAGGCTAGTGTCAGGCTCAACGGTTTTGATTTTTTTTTGGATGGAAGATGTATGCCAGGTAGAAAATTCCAAGCAGAGAGGCAAGGTAAGGTGTGATAAGTTTCAAACCATTGGGCATGGAGTCATGGATTAAGGCTCGTTGTTGCGTTTTCTTGGTCACAAGAGGCTTGTGGAGTGATATAGCCACACATGGGACAATTATCAATTTGCTGAAAGGATGGAATGATGGTCAGGGGTGAAAGGAAACTAAGAATCTTTCATCAAAACTGACAGGGAGGGGAAGTGAATGAATGGTTATCTAGGAGCAGTTAAGAATTCCTAAACTATCATTCATATGTGAAAGAAATAGCGTAAACAAGATCATTTATGTATGCATGTTCATAACTATTCCTGATGAAAACATGAAAAATTGCAGAAATTAAGCCTAAGGTGCAGCTAAGAAAATCCTAAGCTATTCTTCTTTTTTGCAATTTAGAGGGCGGATTTCTGATTAAAAAAACATGAATAAAACTAACAGAGTTAAGAAACACTTATTGAACCATGTCGAAGCACAGGAATTCCACAATCACTCCTCAACCAATTAAACACAATAGACAGTTTCAGAATCCATGCTTTCAGCAGTCTTTGATTATAGAAAGCATCACAGTTACAGTGCGAGTCTCTGCTTGAGAGAAAGATCAGAATAACAAAGATCAAGCTACTGATCAACCAACCAACCCCTACTCCATTTTTCAGGGTGGTATATATAAGCAAAATATCTGAAGTCACTTATTACAATTGATCTAAATAGGTCTGTCAGAAAAAGCTTTTTCTAAAAACCTAATTGTTGCTGGAATTAAATGCAATTAAGTCCTTTGGGCTGTGCTAGAGGCAACTGAATCAAGTTGAGTTGATGAGGTGTCTTGTGTGACTTGCTGTAGTGGTTCTGTCATAACTGTGCATTGAGTTCTGGTCCACTGATCTTCTGTGAGTTTAATGTGCAGTGATTTGTGCTGGTGAGCCTTCAATGCATCTTCAATTGCTTCTTAACTTTCAGAGCTTTCGTTTTAATGTTGGATTTTCCTCGAGCCCTGAAACAATCTCCTCTGATACACTTTGCCACTACACTGATGGTCTTCGCCGCTTCTTGGTACTATTTGATGTGTTTTTTGTCTGTATATTTGATCTGATACTCTTTAATCTCTGTTCCTGGTCTCTCTCTGTCTTCAAATTCGTTTTATTTGGCAAAATCGGGCAGTTTCGGGCTTTTTCGGTAAAAAAAGGGCCAAGGAATCAAAAGATTCCCTAAAGATTCCCCAATATGGCCCATTTCTCATTCCGAAGATCGACTTTCGCGCTTGTGCAAATTTCCGTTTTTTGGCTGCTAACGTCAGCATGACGCCAACAGTACGGCAGATGACGTCAGCATTCTGACGTCAACAGTGGGGTCCTCTGGTATAGATATGACATCAGTATGCTGATGTCATCAAGGTGACGTGGCAGTACGGCGGGGTGACGTGGGAGAGACACATGGCAGGGTGACGTGGGCCGGGCACAGGCTGTGTGAGGTGATGTGGAGGAGACGTGGCAGGGTGAGGTGGCGCTCCTGTTACGTGAGGGAAGGGCAGTTTTGCCTGTGCATCAGACCGCCTTTTGTACGGAGGTGGTTTCTGTCAGGGGCGACCCGATGCAATGGGAGGCTGCCACCTGTCCCAGTGTACGACGCTAAAACCGTCAGACATCGGGTGGTAACCTACCACCACAATAGGGTGCCCGATGTGAACAAGGGCCGTCAGATCTGGGGGGGGCGATCTGACGGTGGACGGGAAAGGGAGATGTGCGGGGTTTAAAAAAGGAGCGCGCATGTTAAAGGTTTAATTTTTCGCGGCGCTGTGGGTTTTGAACTTGTAGTGCCCACCCTAGTTTCCTGACTCTAATATGACATTACCTTGCATACTTTAGTCTATGAGTAACTCAGGCTGGGGATCCAGAAACGTGACTCTATTATCAGCGAATGTGATGGTTATGTATGTTCTCTATTAATATTATGATTACGATATAATTAACGGTTATGTGTATTCTCTATTGATATCATGATGGAGGTACTCCCTATGTTAGCTACTTACATTAGTTCTGGTTCACAATGAACGGTGATGTGAATGACCAAGTGATGGTAATTAATGC
>APFE031227648.1:0-10278 GCA_000404065.3 Pinus taeda
TTTTGAAGTGGCGGAATTTCTCAAACACTTCACTCTTCTGTTTCAGCATATACACCCATGTCTTTCTGGTGTAATCATCAATGAAAGTTAAAACATACCTGTTTCCGCCAAGTGATGGTACTTGCATCGGTCCACACACATCAGAATGGACAATTTCCAAGGGTGCTTTTGCCCTTATACTCTTTCCTGCTGGAAAGCTTTCTTTATGCTGCTTGCCCAAGATGCAACCTTCACAAAGGCTGTCCGGCTTTTCAATCAACGGCAATCCTTTTACCATTCTCTTTCTGTGCAACAAATTCAGGCCTCTGAAATTGAGATGTCCAAATCTCAAGTGCCATAACCAGTTCTCATCTTTCACTTGCTCCTGAAAGACTTCTTGTGTTACGGCTGCAATAGTTCTTCCTTCATTCAAATTTGCCCTGAGTTTGAGAGGAAACATTCTATTGCTGGTCATCTGCACCTGTGCAATGATCTTCTTACTTGGAGGTATATCTGTGATTGTACACATGTCATCTTTGAAGAACACGTTGTAACCTTTGTCAATGAGCTGCCCAATGCTCAAAAGATTACATTTCAGCCCAGGTACATAGTATACCTCTGGCACAAACATCTGCTCTCCATTTCTTGCTCGGATACTGACGCTGCCTTTACCCTTGACAGCTATCTTACTATCAGTCCCTGTTGTTACTTCAGATTTCACATCTTCATCCAGATTGGCAAACATTGCAATATTTCCAGTCATGTGATTACTACAACCTGAGTCTAAGAACCAAACATCTTCTTGTTTGTCTTGTGCAATGTTACATGTTAACAACACATTCTTTGAATTCTTATTTTCTTCATTTGCAAAATTAACATTCTGCCTACTATTCATGTCATTTTGTTTTTTCCTACATTCATTGGCATAGTGCCCATATTTCTTACAATAATGACATTGGACTTGGGATTTGTCATACCTTTGTCCATGAGCTTGCTGTTTGCTTGAACCTTCATCTTGGTTCTGATTGCAGCTCCTTCCGCTTGTACTTGCAGGATAATTTTTGTCTCGATTTTGGCTTCTTCCACGACCTCTGTTGTTTGCTCTGCCTCGGCTTCTTCTTTGGCTGAAAGACATCTGAGTCTTGAATGCTTGCTCAAGAGAGGAATCTGTTCCTCTACTCAGTCTGTGTTCATGAGACATAAGAGAAGCACTCAGTTCATCTACCGTGAACTGTGAGAGATCTTTTGTTTCTTCTATTGCTACCACAACAGCTTCAAATCTTGAGGGTAAACTTCTCAAGATCTTCTCTACGACCCTTCTTTCTTCAAGGATTTCACCATGAGATCTAATCTGGGTTATCAACCCAATAACCTGAGTGAAGAATGAATCTATTGTATCAGATTCCTTCATGCTGAGTGTTTCAAAGTCTCTCCTCAACATCTGCAACTTTGCAGTCTTCACTTTCTCCATGCCTTGATAGGCAGTCTTGAGAATATCCGATGCCTCTTTGGACTTTGTTGCTGCTGCAATCCGTGGAAAGATACTTTCGTGTACTGATTGGAAGAGTAAAAAGAGGGCTTTGGCATCCTTCTTCTTGTCACTCTTCAGCTGGTCTCTTTCTGTTGCTGTCAAAGCAGCCAATGCTGTTGCATCTGCAGGTTCAGCATAGCCAGTTTCAACCAGCTCCCATATTCCTTGAGAAGCAAACAATGCTTTCATTTTTATGGACCAATCATTGTGATTTTTCCCATTGAACTGTGGCAGTTGGGAATTTGTCAAACCTGTTCCAGCATCTGCCATCTTAAAAGAGAAGATGCTGACTGTAAAATTAAAAACAAGCAAAAACTTTCTCTGCTGGAAAAAATCTGCTCACTGAACTTCTTACAGCTCCTACAGTGAAAAACAAATTCTGTTTTTGACTCACTGAGTGCCTAGACTAGCTCTGATACCATGTTGGAATTTTATAGTGATTTCAAACACAAAAGACCAGAGAACAACGCTCTGATACCATGTTGGGAATTTCTGGGCATTCCGAACAAAAAAAAAAAACAGAACAGAACAATGCTCTGTTTTTACACAGCGAAAACAAGAAAAAAAATGCTTTGGCTGAAACTGGTGTTCAGCAACGTAACCGCTTTGCTGAAACAGGTGTTTCAGCAACGTAAAAATTTCGTCAGTTGCTGAACGTGGTGTTCAGCAACAGTGTTGTTTTGACGCAAAACTATTTTCGACTTACTGTGTTTTAGCAATGCGATTTTGACGCTAAGTCATTTTATGGGCATAAAAAATTACTTAGAGTAAAATCAAAGTGTTTTTAACACTTGGTGTAACAGTAACTAAATATCAGTAAAACAGTAAACTGATGAACTGTAAACTTGTATTTATGAACAATAAGCAAGCTGATATAAAAAACTTAGCTGTTACAAAAGAGGAACGCTTCAGTTCCAGAAATCGATTTTCTATCTCAAAAAATCGCAGGTTCAGCACTGCTGTGCAATTACAGAAGAGACACACGTTCTTCTAACCTTTACTCAAAAACAGAACTGCTGTTCAGAAATTACAGAAAACAGAACTGCTGTTCTTTTCTGCTTACACTCATTCACTTCCTTGCTTAAAAAACAGAACTACTGTGCGCTTACATTTATAGGAAAAATAAAGATCTGAGTTAAACAATAAATTAAACAAAATATCTGCTGATCTCTATCTGCGTATTTATTGCAGAAGAGGCGGTGAGGCGGTGATGACCTTTACAACAAAAATAAAACGGCTGTCTGCAGGGGAATTAATTCTGAATTTAATGCTCAAAATATCAGTGGACTTTTCGGCACCGAACAATCTGAAATTAATTGCTGAAGATCAGATTTTGTTCTGCATTAATGTGATGCAGTTGGAATTAAATTCCAACATCGATGTCATCTTTTGAGTCGCAATTTTCTCGATTCTTTATAGTGTGGCATCCCTTGCTAACTAAAGTTTTTATGTGTTTGTTGATATTGACGGAGCAGACATGGAGACTATATACAACAGATAGAGCTTTAGAAATTATGGATCTCACATTGGAGGGCAGTTATTCCTCGGAGGAAGGGATTAGAGTGATTAAAATTGGCCTTCTGTGCACGCAAGCAGCTGCTGCGTTGCGGCCTTCGATGTTCCGGGTGGTGGCGATGCTGACAAGTGAGACCGAACATCTTCCTTCGCCCACACAGCCTGCTTTCGTAGATCTGGATAACGCCGGCGGGCCTCATAAATTGAAAAGTGGTAAAGTTAATGATGAGGACAAAACATCAAGCAGTACAGCAACTTCGTCTTCGACACCTTCCGTTATTCACTCTGTAGCTGCCGATCCTACATCCGGCTCTCTGGAGCCGAGGTGAAAATCCGACAATGTCTACGGCATTATGGTATCTTGTCAGACAGCATTATCTTCTCTGTCATGTTAGAATGGTTTTTCGGTGGGGAGGTTGTTGATATTTGTGTACGTTCTTCATAGAATGGGCTCAGCGAATTTAGGCTTTCAATCTTGAAAAGTGGTCATTGAGGAAGATATTTTGATTCAAAGCACCGCCTTATCGTGGGTCAATAAGTATTTCAGTTTTGTGGAAAAATAGTTGATATCAATGTTATTGTAAAAATATAAAATGGTAAGGTATGGTTTTATTTTTCCCATTTTAAAAAATCATATTTTATTGAGTGAATATATATTATAAAATTTTCACGATCATGTTAGCTATTAATTTCGATGGAAAATTACATTGAATATAGAATAAGTGAGTCTCTGAGAAAACAAATGTGATTTTTTAAAAATTTTCAAACTATTATATCTTTATGAGTTAAAAGATTGATATTATAATAATTATTTTAAAATAGGGATATATTCTAAATATATGAAGATAAAATATTTTAGGTTTTTAGTTTTTTATGTTTAAATTCCTTTTTTTTAATATATTACATTTTTTTAAAATTTTCCAATATTTATAGTTTGTTTTAATATAATTTATTATATAGTTTATGTTATTTAATGATATAAATTAAATGCCTAGTAAATGTTTATAGGCCATTAATCTATGCTTATCATCAAAAAACATTCATCCTATAAGTACATCTCTATTAAATTGATTAAAAAAATTAACTAAATTATATCTTTTCTTTTAAAATTATTATTGTTATTTTTAATAACAAGATTAATATACTCTCAAACATATATAGTTAAGAAACATGAAAAAATATTCTTAATCATAGAAATTGACTCTCCACTTTAACCAAAGACATTCACTCCTTGTAATAGTTTTGTTTTTACAATATCATGAATCAATAGCCTTAGCTTATCAATAATGAAGCCATATTAAAAGTATGAAATTTTTCTTTAATTAAAAATATTGAATTTATTTAAGATAAATGATTAAAAAAACATGACTAACTTAAACATAAAATTAAAATTCTAAAATATATATATGAAATAACATCCCAATCAAAATAAACCTTTTTAACATAATTAAATAATACAAATAACGTTTAAAAAATCACATTTAATTTTTAATTTAATAATAATATAAAATAATATTAATGGAATTTATAATATATATAAATACTATTAATAAATTTTATAGCAATTAAAAGCACATACATATATAAATTTTATATATAAATTTATTTTTATTGATATATAAATAATATTAATAAATTCATAGCAAAGTTATGGAGCTTTTTTGCCCTCCACACCAACCTCTAGTGCCCAAGGCTAGATGAAACATCTACCAACCCTCCCACGAAGTGGGTTCAGATTTCAAATTTTTCTTCTCAACAATAAACATACAATTTGCTAATAAAAATTAAATGAGTAAAGCTGTATATGTCTACCTCCACACCAAAATCTAGCATTTAATGCAGGCTGAAACAGCCATCAAGCTGCCTAGGTGGTCACCCCAGATTTCAAATTAAATGAGTGACACTGTATATGCCTACCTCCACACCAAAGTCTAGCGTGTCTATGCCTCTACCTCCACACCTAAATCTCTCCACACCAAAGTCTAGCGTGTATATGCCTACCTCCACACCTAAATCTAGCATTTAATGCAGCCGGAAACATCCATCAGGCCGCCTAGGTGGTCACCTCAGATTTCAAACTTTTCTTCTATGAATTAAATATACAGTGTGCAAATGAAATGAATAAAGACTATATATGTTTAAATCGCTGATATACTAAAATCGAAAATTAAAAATATACGACCCAACTCATTTAATATCAATTAACAAACTAATTATTTTCAAGATTTATACCTTAATTTACAAAACACTAAATATATTAATTTGTAAGTTGATCTCAAAGACCTGAATTTTTTAATCATAACATGATTGTTTAATAATAAAGATTAAAGTTTAAAATTCTTTCTAAACTTCTGGAATCTTCCAAGGCGTTACCTCCCCAATTTATGGCTACAGTTTTGTCCATTCAATGAATGTGGTTGCCAAAAATTTGAATACCATTTTCCAGCTCACATACAAGCACCTTTGTTCCAATATGTCGCTACTATTCGCACATGCTGACATAGATTTTTATGCCGAATCTGCCTTATTTCCATAGTTCGATGAGTTACGAACATCAGAAAATTTTGTTCCCATAGCCATGCCTGGTACAGAATTGTATCCATGCTTCGTGCAAGTCAAGTTACGAAAGGAACTTGGAACTTTCACCAGCTATAGATGGGTCCACACCCATTATCATATGTTAGAACTTAATAGGAAGTGAAAAGACACAAAACCATTTTGATTTGTTGTGTAGGCATATACATTAAATGCGGACAAATTCCATTTTCATCTTTTCCTTATATAGATAGTTAAATATCATGTCAACTAGCAAATTAAATATCGTGTCAACTAGCACTTTAGAAATGGAGCGGTTCACGATAGCACACAGTATGGCCACCCCCGCCAACGATATACATCAATCTCTCTCTCCCACCTTCGAATTATGCGATCACCGTTTCTGGAGCGTTGGCTTGAATTGATCGGCTGTAATCCTCATCATGGTATAGTTCTAAGTTTTTGTCTTGTAATTTTTGGTATTATTATTAACTTTTTTTTAATAATTTAACAATAATACAATTATTAATACAAATTAAAATTAAAAATTTATTAAAAATGTTTTGGAAATTTATTAATAATATTTAATAATAAAGTTTAATTTTTTTTAAAATAAAATTTATAATTATATATTAATATATTAAGGCATTAATAATATATTTATCTACATATTATGCTTAATGTAATATATTGATATATTAATAATGTATTTATCTTTGTTTTGAGAATGAATCACATCGGATGGTTTTAAAAGTCAACCAAACAACCAATTATGTGTTTAATCTAAGTAGTATCACAAACAATATAAATCTCAAAAGTCTTAAATCAAAAAATATACATAATATATTAATTTACACATTATGATCTTAACCTATATATTAAATTATCTCTCTCTCTCTCTCTCTCATGTCAGTCATGATTGACTCAGTCAATCATAGTGAACATGTACATCGTGTTCCCACATTATTAATGGAAGGCATTTTGTTGAACAGGCCTATAGTTAACCATACAAATCATGCCCAACATGTTAATAATCAACCAAAGTCAACCATATTTAACTATTGTTGAAAAATGTGCAACAGTAAATGTTAAATTTAGAATGTGCTAAAAATAGACCGGCTAAAAATAGCATGTCTAAAAATAGCAGTTTGGCCAGTGAGGTCATTGGCCACATTGGATAAGAGGTGAACTGCTAAAAATAGAAAATTCTAAAAATAGCATTTCTGGGTCCCTTCCTATTTATAGCAGTCCCTAGTCCATCTATACGAAGTACAATTAATTTTGGCCACATTGGATAAGAGGTGAACTGCTAAAAATAGAAAATTCTAAAAATAGCATTTCTGGGTCCCTTCCTATTTATAGCAGTCCCTAGTCCATCTATACGAAGTACAATTAATTTTGGTTTTAACAGCGATTTGAAATATTAATTAATTAATTCTCCATGAGTTAATTAGTTAGGGAAAAGCAAACATGAAGTCTTTGTGAGATCATGCAACTATTTTCTCCCTTGATTAAAGGAGATAAGGTTTAGTTCTATAATGAGAGAATCAGTTGACTTAGTTCTAACTAGTCAAGTGCAGTTAGATTATTTTAACAAGTTGTTAAAATAATAAAATATAGTTTGCTAATGCTTGCATGCATGTGACAACTATTATTTTAGATAATTGAGGATTCACTCATGGATAACTGTTGCATGTCAGTTCTATCAGAGACCCAGTTGAGATCAGATGTGGGACAATGTACTATCAGATGCTTGGATATTTCTAGTAAGTATTCCTTACATGGAGAAGGATTTATTATAGGAGATTGGAGGACTTGTGGCCTATATATTGAGGCCTAGGTAGTCCAAGATTTTCATCTTCTAATTGAAGATTATCAGAGTACAGAGAGAGTAGGATAGCTATTGAGCTGATTCTTTTTGTATTGTGAAGAGGATTTCCACTTGATTGATAATACATGGTTGGGGTTTTATGCTTGTTCTTTCCGATGGATATATCTTGTGTTATGTGTGATTATTTATCTTGATCAGTTTTGCATGTTTCTACTTGATGTTGCTCATGAATTCGATTATGCTTCCACTTAATATTTTGTAAAAGTAGAACAAGTATTATGCTTTAGAACATTGCATATATCGGTTTGTTCTATAGGTGAAATTTCTACATGGTATCAGAGCATAGGTGATCAAGCAAGAACATTATACTAACAAGAGAAATTCAAAGTTTATTATTCGGGACATAGATCTCAAGTTCTTATCACATCTATTTCATCAATGGCATTGTATGGTTTGAGGCTTGAGTATGCCCTTGATGGCAGCTCAAACTATATAGCTTGGAAGGATTGCATGGAGGCAGTTTTGGAAGATAATGGCCTTAAGGATTTCATTGATCAAGAAATTACTAAGCCTACTAACAAGACTGAGCAGGTGGAATGGAGGAAGTGTGTGGCTAGAGCTAGGAGAATTCTCTTGGAGGGAGTGCGAGATAGCACATTTCCGAGCCTCCATGGAAAGGAGACTCCGCATGCAAGTGGAAAACATTGAAAGATTTATATCAGAATAGCAGTGAATAGAGGAAGCCTCGCACTGAAGGACAAAACTCGAAAGATCAATTGGAAAGGGATGAGACGATCTCTATGTACTGACCCAAGTTCATCACATGCAGGGATGAGCTTGCAAGTGTAGGGGTCGTGACATCGGATGAGGATATGGTGAGTCTAGACTCCTTGGCCTTCCTAAGAGCTATCATAGCTACCAGGACTTGGTGAATGGAAGGGAGAAACTGCCAGATTGGGAACGACTATGGTCGGATTTGATGTAGGAGGAGATCAGACGGAGCACTAGAGGCAGTTCTTCATCCATGCATGATGAGGAGAACTATGCCTTAGTGAGTAAGCTGAAGAAGGGAAAGGAGAAGGTTTCTCTTTCCGAATCTAGTTCTTCCAATGATGGGAAGAAGGTTGACAAATCAAAACTGCAATGCTTTCGTTGTCATGAGGTGGGCCATTATGCTGCAAATTGAGTATGGAGGAAATCCAAGAAGGGATCCGGGGAAGGATCTGAAGGTGAGGCACTTGCTTCACAATTTGAGTTGGATTTCACACTCTTCACATGCATGATTTCATCCATGGTGGGAAGTGGTTGGCTTCTTAACAGTGGAGCTTCTTTCCACATGACCGGCGACAAGAGTTTGTTCAGTACTTTGGAGGAGAAAGATCTCCAGATACTCATAACGATGGGTAATGATGAGAAGTATAGTGTCTCAAGTGTAGGCATGGTTATTTTTCAGAGGGAGCATGGAGCTCACCTTACCTTGACCAATGTTAAGTATGTACCACGACTGAAGAGAAAGTTGGTGTCGATCGCGATGCTGGAAGGAAAAGGCTATGATGTAGTCTTTAGTAAAGGAAAGGTTTTCCTTAGACACATCATCACTGAACAGGTGAAGTAGATTGGTTCACAGGTCAAGAACCTGTATGCTCTTGAGGTTTAAGATGCATGCAAAGCCTTGAGCAGCAAGGCGACTGATGGAGGCTGAGAGGGAGGGTGTATTACCTCTCAACATGCATAGCCAGAAGAAGTCTCAGACGATTGTGGAGGAGCCACGACTGGTGCAACAGCTTCAGGAGGTTGTGGAGTAGCCATAACAGGGGAAGCTGAGTGGAGATCGAGTAGAGACATCTACTCATGCAGAGAGCTCCAGTAGGGGGAAGCTTCGATCCAGGTGGGCTAAGGGATCACATGCAGCCATACCTCTAGAAAGGAGGTGGGGCGATATAGAGTGATTGTCCCAAGGAGGAGGGGCAGGATCCTTGAGGTGCCCAACATCTTGGATGAGATCTTGCTACAGGAGCCCTAATGTGGAGTAGCAGGAACTGACTGATTGGGTAGAGACAGATGCAGATGGAGCGGCAGAGAGAGCGATAATGTAGGGAATCCCAGGACAACGCATAGCTAGCAGGTTGCAGTAATGCGGGAGGCACAAGTGTTTTGCACAGTGCTAGGTGGCACAGAGAGGTGTGCAATGGTGCGAGATGCATGGAGATGTTGCAGTAGCGCAGATGTCAGAGAGGGAGCACTTGTCAACAGCAAGTAGAGCTTCAACATTAGAGTATGTTCCTAGCCCAAGAGAGTGGTTAGTTAGGAGTGTTTTTGTTCCAAGTATTGTTGGAGCAAGTGGACCGGGTAGATGTGTTGCATGCAGAACATTCTAGAGTTATAGGATTGGGTTCGAGAGAAAGCCTTTCTTGTTGAGAGGGAGTGTTGAAAAATGTATAACAAGAAATGTTAAATTTAGAATGTGCTAAAAATAGACCGACTAAAATAGCATGTCTAAAAATAGCATGTCTAAAAATAGCAGTTTGGCTAGTGAGGTCATTGGCCACATTGGGTGAGAGGTGAAATTGTTAAAAATAGAAAGTTCTAAAAATAGCATTTCTGGGTCCCTTCCTATTTATAGTAGTCCCTACTCTATCTATAGGAAGTAAAATTAATTTTGGTCTTAACATCAATTTGAAATATTAATTAATTAATTCTCCATGAGTTAATTAGTTAAGGAAAAGCAAACTTGAAGTCTTTGTGAGATCATGTAACTATTTTTTCCGTTGATTAAAGGAGATAAGGTTCAGTTCTATAATGAGAGGATCAGTTGACTTAGTTCTAACTAGTCAAGTCTAGTTAGATTATTTTAACAAGTTGTTAAAATAATAAAATATAGTTTTTT
>APFE031227651.1:0-11948 GCA_000404065.3 Pinus taeda
ATGAAGCTTATATTTTTAGTATTCACTTTTATCCATTGATTTAAAAATAGATAAAAATTATGCAGGTCTACTTTTGAAATAAGTACATTTTGGCTTAATTATTTCAAAGGAATTACATATGTGGTAAATGTAGACTAGAACAACGACATTAATAAATATTACTGATATAGTTGGATAATCATATATCAATTCATCATCATACTACTCTCAAGACTATAAACTATAAAATAAAATTGTCTTAACATATAAGGTTTTTAGCCATATGCACATGCATTAGTTTTTTGAAATCCGACATATGGAATATGCTTTATTTGGTAGGGCTATTGGCTATTGAGCGCTACGATTACCTTGAGCCCTATCTTTTTTAACATTGATGCTAAGTATTCAATTTGTTGGTCTCCTTGAGGAGAAAACTCTTCAACTTAGTTGAAGGCGAGTGCAAATCTGTTTAGTTGGCGAATTACAGGGGAACTGTTTATGTCAAGGCATCTAGTGTGTCAGCCCCAAGTTAAAAGTTCATGTAATAAAAGTTAATAAAGGTAAAATAAGACCATAGTTAAGGGACACTTATTCCAACCTTAATGTTGGCCATAGGTTGCGTGTGAGGGGGAAAATGAGGGAAAATAATGGAAAATGAAGAAAATAGAGGCCTAATTCATAAAAAGGCATATGAGGATCAATTGGTACCTTCTCTGAGTTCAATTTTGAAGTTCTCTCATTATTCTCTCTCTTTCTCTTTCTCTTGGACACTTTTAGAGTTTCCATGGAACACTCTAGATCTGCAGTAAGGAACAAAAAACAAGAAAAGAAAAGGAAGGAAAGTAAACATCGAGAAAGGAAGAGTAGGGCCAGGCAAACTCAACAAGAATACTAACATATTGCTTGTGTGATTTCCTAGGTGGTTTTGACATGCATGGCTTGACAATAGTTTTTAGTCTTTCCTTTTTCTAGATAGCCATGGTGTGATAAGATTGTTTTCTCAATTTTTAGCTTTGAAATTGTTGGATCATTTTGAAATCCGGGGCGGAGTTGATCTCAGGAAAATTCCTAAATGCCTAGGAATCCCTTGACTAGTTTTGGTAGGATACATGGTAAAGCCTGATGGTGGAGTCACAGTTTAGGGTCCAGTGATCCAGTGTGGATTGCGGTAAAGACTGAAACACTGGTGTCCTGGTGTAAGGTTTAGTGATCTGATGTGCATTATGGTAAAACCTCATAGACAAGGAGACTTAAAATTCCTCAATGATAGTTATGGAGTTGAGAGGCATTCTAAGATCGGTGTCTGTTTTGGTGAGGGTGGAGGTGGTTTAACATATGGATTCCCATGGTTGTTTTTGGATTGATTTATCCATGAGATCCCACATTCATGCTTGAAATATGGAATGGAGGTGACTAGTTGAAAGAAATATGTCTTTTAATCATGTCTATGGTTGGGTAGTACATGAAATATATAAGTTGTGGAATATATCAATTTTAGCTACCACCAAGACATTGAAGTTTCAATTTCTACACATAGAGTTTCGTTGGCTCACTATACATGTTTTAGTATTAGCTATGATTGGTCCACCTTTCAATGTCCATTATCATATCTATAGATCTATCACAACTAACATAACGTTGCCTTGGTTTAATTTCATTGATTGATGTATTAATAAATTAAATTCATTTCATAGAACTTTTCTGGATGAACAACTGCTTAAATATACTCGTGTACCCATCGTACTGGAGATATTTTGTTCTCTCATAGTTTTTGTCTTTAAAAATGGCTTGAATATAGATTCCCTTAACCTTATCACTAATGGTATACCATTATCATCATATGGATGTATTACATATTAAATGACCTGTGCCAACTAGCACAGTGCACGTCATTACCAATGTAAGTGGGTAGGCTAGTGTATAAGTTATGAAAAAATAATGCCCTTTCTTTCAATGTGATAGGGTAGCATGGTATCGATTACTATTATGCATTTTTTAGTTACCCGTAGATGTCTAGGTGGTATTCTGGATGAGACACATGTTATATCTTGTCATATGGTCACATTCTCCATAGTTATTTAACTTTTATGATGTCTAACCGCTACATGGCTAAACTAATACTCCATGTATTATGAATTAAGTGTTATATAGGACCCTCACACCACCTTCCTTGATGATTTTACCACTACTATTTATTAAGGTTATACAACAACTATACCCTTGCTGGTCCAACTTCTCCTTGGAAGTTTAACTAACCAATAAGCTAACGCCACACCTAACTCTGTCACATCAAGGCCAGGTGATTGTTATCTCAGTGATTGGATGTTGTTTTGGAAGCATTTCGATAGTGGGTATGCAGTATTGCACATCGAACGGTTGTAATTAATATCAACACCTATCCAATTCTGTTGAACCCTAACTTCTTTGTCGCTACACCCTTCCTCTATTTTCTCTATGTAGGATGGCCTTGTTGTGCTGCTCAGTGTTTGTATTCAATATCTAGCTATCTATGGGTGTGAGAAGGTCATGAAAGAAAATGAACTCTGCACACATTCATCTCATGTGATTCGTTTGGCATTCCTTCAAGTATTATCTAAGATTCCATTATGTTATGCTTTTATTGTAATTAACTAATATTTGATTTTATAATTCCTTTTGTTAATGCTCTCCAGATTTATTTCACATTCTTTGAGTCCCTACTCCGGCATGAAACCGTGCTTGAAAGTTATTGTGAAAATTTCTATGGTTTCCTTTTGAGTTCCTACAATTCTTTATGGTTTCCAAAGATTCTTAATTCCACTATCTACGAATTTATCATAATAAAAAAATTATGGAATAAAAAGGTAACAAAGTTTATATATTTTTCCTCCAAATTTGGGTGAAGAAAGTCTTCAAATGGTTATTTAATTTGGGTTATTTTTCACCTTAATTTGGCACCTTTCCCCTTCACTCTTAATGGATAGAGTCTATTGGTCTTATTCTGAAGGCAATTTAGAGGAGAAAATTCTAATTTACAGGGGATGACCCTTCATTCTTTGTTAATATTTTTTTTTAATGTGTTTCATTTCTTAGTTTTCTGTAGATATTTGCAATGAAATTATGTAGTATATACATGATTGAGGGTTATCTTATGTTCGCAAGTGTATCTACCCCATTGTTGTGGTTTTCCAAGATTGGATTCATGGTGGTTTTCACTATATCAGGAATTGTTCTTAAAGTATCATATTTCACAGTATAACCACAACATTTAGAAAATCAAATTTGTATAATATGTGCTAAAGACAATTTTTCTTTCTTTTATTTTATTATTTTTTTCCTTAATTTGACACTTACAAATTGTAATTTACTCCTAGAGGTGGTCAAATATTTAGCCTTCTTCACGTTTTCATTCCCTCTTTAATATTCTAAACATCTCGCCCTTCAGCTGCAGAGAACACATCCCCCGATTGCCATTGCCACTGTCACTGCCCATTTACGGAACTCAGGCCAAGCCAATTCTTACCAGCTCATCCTTCGGGGACCTCCTCCTCGCCATCCTTCGGTTCGACGGTTTTCACCTTCAATGCCTCCCTGAACCACCCAAGAATCAATGCACATGTCTCTGTGCTCTTCATTGAGGAAGCCCAGGAAGAGGGCGAGTCCAGTGCACAGAGGGAGAATTCTCCACCTGCTGAACCTAGGAGAGCCATGGAAATTCCCTCTACGATTCCAGTGATGAATTTGGGTGATCCTGTTAGCTAAAGGGCAGAGGCTAGAAAAGAACATGTCATGGAGGTTCCAGAGGAGGTTCCAAAGCAAGAAGCGAAGGAGTATGGCTGGTGTCGAATCGTGGAGGAGGTACCGGAGGACTAGTTGTGTCTGCGCTCCAGGTTACGTGGCTTGTTCTCGTAAATTTTGGTCAATTTGTCTATGTGTCAACATGTCCAAGTGTCAATGCGTATTACTGTGAATGGGTATAGGTGTCATGGCGTTGGTGTTCAAAGGGTTCTAGTGCCCTGGCATTGGTACTCGTTGTTTTTGGGACTCCCCTACAAGGGAACTTTTTGGTCGTCGCTCGGTGTCCAGGTTGACGCTCGGCATCGAGGTCGACGCTTGGTGTCTAGGTCGACGCTTTATGTCCAAGTTGGGGTCTAAGGGTCACTGTGTCCAGGTTGAAGCACTGTGTTTTTTGGATCTCCCCTGCGAGGGAATTTTCGGGTAGATGAATGCCTGTTGGTCCTAACCTGAGCATGTTGCTGCTAAGCGCTGCAAAAATCTCCAGGTAGCTAGGTTTTTGACAGAAAGAATGTAATTGTATCTTGTTTCTGTACATAATAGATTAATTTTACCGAGAAAAAAAAAGCTACCATGAAGCATACATATGAAAGGGTGTATACTGCCATATACTATACTCCATTTCTCTAGTATTACTATACACAAACGAATAACGGTTATGTTCCTTACTCGTGACGTTGTGGTGTGGTATTCAACCAATTTCTAAAGGTGATAACTTCAATGTTGTTATGTTTATAATGCACAATTGCTTCGAGTCATATCGCAATCCCTAAACTTTTTCTTTAATTATACATTATGGTCAGACATTATCGACACCTTTTCTCGACTCCCTATATCTCATAAATGAACTCCATGTTCCAAATTTCTTTGAAACTTCACCCACTAATACCCTTCCGCCGCATCTTTCTTTATCACATGATCTTCACGTGGTCAGTACCACACACGTAGACGACAAGAATGAAATGATTTCCATCCAGAGTTAAGATTTAATTTTGGGAAAACCTAACACGTATAACCCTAAGCCTTTAACACATTCTCTTCCTTGGCGTTCACTATCTGGAGCTGTTGTCACATTGTTGTTATACATGCATAACATCTAGGTTTTTATTCACGCAGAAAGTCGAGAGGAAGAGAGAGTGGCTAGCATTTACAACGGAATTCCTTGCATCTGATCTTCATTTGTTTTCCTTTTGAAATTTGATTTACTTTTTGCAGAGGTGCTCTGGTGTGGTTAACTAACTTTGTTCTTGGATGATGTTGTGTTCTAGATTTTCAAGGCCGCTTGCTTAATATTGTCCTAAATATATGGAACACTGTGTTCCAAATTGGTTTGAGGCTAAATGTGGGATTACGTTGTGCCTCCAAGAATGTCTCACGACTAATCCAGTCCTTAATCAACTGAATGAGTCTCTTTTCTTTTATCCCAAAGAGCATAGAGAGTCCTAGACTCCATTGTCCAATACATAGAAGTAAAGGTAAAGTGGAATTTCGTGTATATATATATTTGGGTGAAATATGAACTTAGTTTGTTTACTTCTTGTCCATGGTTAAATCCTTTATTCTTCTTCTTCCCTGTACTCGACCGCACTTTTCAAGCTGACGGTTTAACTTTCTACACTACCCACTGAAGGAGCATGGGTTGTCTTATTGAATATGTTTTACTATCTCATGTAAGAGGCTTAACCATGGTGGTATTAGAGTTATTTCATTTTTCTTTTATTTGTAATATATTTACAAGAATTCTTCTTTCCCCGCACATAGTTTACACACCTTGGTTATATACTATTATTGTTACTTAGTTTTAACTACGCAAATGTTCTTTAGTACAGCCATCTCAATCAGATATGGAAATAGATGTTCCGGTTCCACCATCATGGCAGTTATACTAGTTACTTCTTCCCAACATTCCCAAGTTGGATTCTTTCATTTCCATTGTTTAAATAACTTAATTTGAAAGGTATGGGTGTTTAATGTCAGTAACCAATCCTCAACATGCACAACCAATACATTCATTTATGATGTTATTTAATATCATTTAAGATCATTCTTGAATTCATTAAAGACAAGGGTTATCTTTTAATAATTTATCATTAGTTCATAAACCATAGATAATATTTTGTTATGATTCTATATTTTTGCATTGGTCGACTTATCCTTTTCTCTCTATTATTCCTTGATATTTTCAAATATGACATATCCCTTTTACTCTGCAACATTCTCTTATATTAGAATTGATGATTTACAGTTGGGTGTATAGGAGAATTTTTATCTGGTTTTGAGGTTTTCGCCTAACTGGCAGTAGTCCAATGATTTAATAGGTTGCTACAAAAGCTAGATACTCAACCCCTCTGTTAGGTACTCCCTCCTATTTTTCCTCGCCCTTTTTTCTAGTCCAACGATTTAATAGGTTGCTACAAGATCTAGATGCTCAACCCCTAGGTACTCCCTCCTTTTTTTCCTCGCCCTTTTTCCTATTCATTTAACGATGAGTCTCTATTTTGTCATTTTTGCTATGGGTGTTGAAACAACATAATAAACGAATTATTTATCTTATTCAGCCATATAAATATATGCTCCTTCACTGCAAGGTTTCCCCTTTTTTTAGGTTTGCTTGACATTTTACTCCATGGTTGGGTTATAGAACTTCCTTTGATGGGGTCTAGAACTGGTTTAACCGGTACTACCATATGAATAGAATTATAATTATGTTCTATTTACAACATTCCCCTAGTACACTTTGTCAAATGATGATTCTAGTTATGAATTTAAGAGTTTACCCCCTTGAGGGTTTGGTTTGCTTTCTCATGTAATATTGAACATATTATTATTGTTGGTTAGATATCCTCTTTCATAAAATTAATTCTATTGACAGTTCTGGATAACGAGATGCTAATTTGGGAGATACTATTTTGGTGTAGACTTTGAAAAGTGTAGTAAGTTGTGGTTTCTGTGTTTGATTGTTTTTTCTATTTGTTCAAATATTAATGTGTCGAATTTTATCTCATGATTAGTATAAAATAATTTAACTAGATGACTACTATACGTTCCTTTATTGACACTAAAAGTTGTATCTATTTATCTTCTATTGTTACTTTGATTACCCTCCTGCACATTGACAGTGTTCTAGTGTAGCATGTGCAACGTGTCATTGTCTACCCCTAACTAACAATTTTGTGAAGTATTACCTACTATTTAAGGAGTTAATTCACCTTAAAATTTTAAATCCTTTCCTCTCAGCCCACTCTTGTCCGAACTATAGTTCTATAGTATCAATTGACCATTACCTAAAATTGACACTTGCATCCTGTCCGTAAAAGGTGGTTAGTGTCTTATCTTTTCCCACCTTTAATTTTCGGACATGCTAGTGCCTATTTGATAAAATTCACTTAAAGTATTTGACACATTAAATGGAAATATTCCTTCTTGGGTTTCGTTATCTACTTTATTTACCTTCTATAACCACGTAACTTACTCATTTTATCATATTCCAATTCTGTGGAGTTAAACATCACTGCAGTAAACACTAAAAGTATATATCGGTTCCAATAAATTAATTCCCATAGTTACATTCTTTTATGTATGCTTCAGACCCACTACATTAGAATATTATCTAAATATATATATGTATCTACATTAGAATATTATCTGAATATATATATGTATATGTATTTGAGGTACTCTGACCAAATTTCTGATAGTTATATTTGTATATGAATGGCATGTTGTATATCTCTGCACGACATGTAGACTCTAATAATTTCTATAATACAATCATGACTCACTCTTCCTTTCAGCTATGTGACTTATTTATTTCTTCATTTGAATACCATATCCATCACTTGATCTACTATAACTTCAAACTTCTACAAGTCTCGAAAGAAAATTTAAAGATCAAAATTTACAAATTCTTTACCGTATTCCCACAATTATATACTACAATGGATAAATTAATATTAAGAAGAGGTTTAAGTAATTCATCAATAATATACTAATTCAAATATAAACATATACATCATAGACATTTTCACCTGTTAAAAATTCACTTGGGAATAAACTATTGGATTCACCACCCAACCATGAACTGAGTTCCTCCAGTTCACCCCTGAGGTGAGATAAGCATGCCAGAGAATCAAATCCACTAGTTGATCCCTTGAATACATATTTAATACCTTTATTTAATGATAAAGTTTCCTTTAGCTAGATCGCTCTTTTGTGGACCGTCTATCCACTTTCCCAGGATTTTCCATAAAATCTCACGTTTCTCTCTTGTGATGCTTTTATGCTTTATCCAATTTTAGCATCTTTCTCGAGCTAAGCAACTTAACGGATTTTTCTCTCCCATCCATTAAGTTTATCTAGAATTTCATCTAGAATTCTTATCATGAAAGAGTATTCCAATTCCATTTTGATAATGAGATATTTGTTTATACTTCTTTGGCAAGAATCTCATTTTCTAGGTATCTTATTCCCAGTACTTGCATTCCATTAATTTAATAAAATTTTCATTTACATAAGTATTATGATATTTTTCATGGATTTTTTTCCATTCTATCTATCATAATTCAATTTAGACAAGGCAATATTACAATTATGGCAGGTTATTATAAGAGCATAAGGTGTACATGTTGAAGAAAGCTTTGTTTGGCATGAAAAAAGCTACCCGAGCTTGGTATAGTCACATTGATATTTATCTCATCAAAAGTGGTTTTTGCAGAAGAAACCATGAGCCAACTTTGTATACCAAAACTCATGAAGGTAAAATTCTCATTGTTTTCCTCTATGTTGATTATATGCTTTATACAGGCAATATGATGTTAGAAAAATTCAAAGCAACAATGCAAACATAGTTTGATATGATTAATTTACGGCCCATGAAATATTTCTTAGGCATTGAAATTGAGTAACATACTAATGGAATTTTTGTTTGTCAAGAAAAAATGCCATTGACATCCTCTAAAAGTTTAGAATGACCAATTGCAAACCAATTGATACTCCAACTTATCTAGGCACCAAGCTACACAAACAAGATGTACCACCGCCAATCGATTCCACATCGTATAAATTTCTACTAGGTAGTCCATTGTATCTCACTTCAACTAAACCTGATATCTTGTTTGTAGCTAGTTTTGTCTCCAATTTTATGCAACCACCAAAGATTTCTCATTGGAGGGTCACGAAAACAATCTTAAGATCTGTTCCAAGAATAGTTGACTATGGTTTGTTCTACACACATTCAGAAAGTTGCTCACTTCCCTGTTATATAGGCAACAATTATAGACGAAATTTAGTTGATCAAAAAAGCGCCTCAGTGTATGTTTTTCACTTTGGAACCAATATGATCTCATGGGCATCGAGGAAACAACCACTCGTTTCAATATCATCTGCAAATGCATAGTATGTAGCTATCATTTCAACAACTTAAGCATTGTGGCTAAGAAAACTATTGAAGGATGTTTCAAATGTCCAAAAGGGGCCAACTCCTATTTACTGTGATAACAATTTTCGAATTTCTTTATAAAAAAAAAAGACCTCTTTAATAAAAATATCAACCACATTCACACATGTTTTCATTCCATTCATGAGATTCTCAATGATGGATATATGTTAGCTACTTTTTATGGTTCAAGAGATCAACTTGAAAATATTTTCGCAAAACCATTGGGGAAAAAATGTATTTTAATTTGAAATAGAGAAATTAGGCATTGTAAGTCCCAATACTTGTAACAATTGAGATTATGAGGGGGTGTGGAGATAATTAATATCACTATCTACTAGGTGTCATATGTGGTTTTGTTTCACTTGAGTTTGATTGAGTTTAGTTGGAACTTTCTCAAGTCATTTATTGTTGTTTGTTTCCTAGTCTCCTATATAGTTTTATTTAACTAATTTTTAAATGATGAGAAGAGTTGTTTGCTTCATTCTTGATTTGTGTTAATTCTCTATGTATTTTTTCCTTTAAATTCTTTCTGATGGACAACAAGTGGAAGTCATGACGAGAGGAGGAAGAGTGTAGGTTTGTCAATATGGGAGAAGAGTGTCAATTGATGGAGACATGAGACATGCATATGAATTTTTTTTTCCCATCTATTTTGTATAGCCATTCTTGTTTGTGTTGCACTCATTTTTGTTTTAATACATTTTACCTTTTATATTTATTTTCGTTTATCTCTTTGGGTTTTTCATCCTAGATTTAAGTTCATTTCTCTATGAGATTTGGTTTACTAAGACGAAAGAGGAGTGTGTGCAAAGAAAAAAAATAAGATGTCGATAAATGGTATAGCTATCGAGTTTCATGCATGGATGATGAGAAACAAGTGGGAGGAGTTTGGTATTTGGAGTTCATTTGTTTTTTTTTATATAAGTATTTCCTTAAAATAAAAGTGAATTTTATTTTTTAAATCATTCTAATAATACAGATGCCCATATTTTGTTGGGAAGGCAAAGCATGCAGGAAAATGGATGAAAATGAGAGGAATCTAGCCTTTCCTATAAGTAAATGCTATGTTTTCCTACTTTCTCTCTTCAAAAGTATTTCATATAAATTTCCATGGTCATGGATTTTTATTTCATCAAGAAAAAATTGATTTAAATTTTTAGATCATAGATTCTTAGTTTTGTACACTTGTTAGAGTTGAAATCAATTTGAACCTAAATTGATAATTATTTATGGAAATTTTAGTGAATAATTTAAGCATTCAGAAGGATCCATGAATTTCATTTTCCTTCACTTTATGTCATAGGTATAGTTTCCCTTTTTTATGTTTTATTCTATATATAGGTTTCCTGTAGTTCTCTAATAGTTAGCATTTTGCCTCTTTTTCCTATCCCTTATGTACGATTTGAAAAAGTTAAAGCACGTGTGTATGCTTAACAACCCTATTTGTTAATGCAATTTTATTTTTTAGTTTATAGTATTGTGAGGGTAATAAGATGATCCATTAATAAATTCCTATCCGCATATATCAACCACACTTATTAATGTGGTTATGTTAGTTCTTAGGAAGAACCGTGATACTATCACCACACAACTATGAGTAAAAAACCACATATTGTAATATTTGACTACCACATATTTGAATATCTGAATGTGAGTGATTACTACACATTGTACTCACCTTTACTATATCACTCGTTATCAAATTTGATATTACCAAAAGTTCTAAATACCAAGTCCTACTAACTGCACAATATGTAAGAAACCACATATTGTAATATTTGACTACCACATATTTCAATATCTAAATGTGAGTGATTATCACATATTTGAATATTTGAAGTTGTACTCACCTTTACTATATCACTGGACAAATTTGATATTACCAAAAGTTGTAAATAAGAAGTCCTACTAGTTGTAAAATATTTGATATTTAGTAGATAAATGTTTTCACTTATTTCCTCTATTTTAAAAAGAGTTCTATATTATCTAGGCTATATAAGTTTGATTCTAGTTTTTATTATCAAAAAATCTAATTTTTAAATATTTTATAACATTTCATATTAACATTTTCAAAACCTTGTTTATGTATTTTCAAAATCTAGTTTCCATTTTTAAATTCCAATTTTGTATTTTGAAATACGATTTACACATTCAAAATCAGGTTGTACTCACCTTTACTATATCACTAAGTTGTCAAATTTGATATTACGAAAAATTATAAATAGCAAACCCAACTAATTGTAAAATATTTCATATTTAGTAAATAAATATTTTTACTAATTTCCATCATTTTGAAAAGAGTTCTACATTATCTAGAATATATAAATTTGATTCTATTTTTTTAATATCAAATAATCTAATTTTAAAATATTTGGTAAGATTTCATATTAACATTTTAAAAACCTTCTTATATGTTCTCAAAATTTCAATTTGCATTTTTAAATTCTAATTTTGTATTTTGAAATATGCATTTACATATTCAAATTCTAATCCGTGATAACCAAAACCAAATTTTATACTTCAAATATACTGAATTCATGATCTGAATTTTACTTATTGGCGCGCTTTTTCTAATATTAAAATGGAATATATACTTCATTCATCATTTGAATTTTACTTCTCTGCTCTAAAAACAAATTTTAAAGGTGAATACTAAAATTTTATATTAGAATAAGACGTAAAAGTGAATACTAAAATTTTATATTAGAATAAAACGTTGGGATTAATTAAAATTTATTAATATTTTTTAAACTTATTA
>APFE031227654.1:11504-45818 GCA_000404065.3 Pinus taeda
CCAGTAATTGAATCCTGCTATATTTCCCCCATTTTAGTGTAATCTTCTTCTCTAGCCCTTCTCGTGTGTCCAGGTGAACCAGGACACGAGCTAGGGTTCTCTGCTTGGATTCAATGTATGACCGATCATGATCCAAATACGTGCCTAGTGCATTCCCAATTTTTTGAAGTGCCTCTTTGCTCCAGTATTGTAAAGGGAGTCCAGGAAATCGAACCCACAGTGGACCAGCCCCGATCTGTTCGCGCTAAGGGTCGAAGAGGGGGCTCCATCGCTTGAGCAATACTGGTGTAGTTTTGATGTGCCAATATTTTGCAAGGACTAAATCAATGTAGTCCTCTTTAGTGAAATGTAGGGAAAACCAACCACGCGGAAGGATATGAACCTCCGGGAGATCCTTGAGCATGCTGCCCCAAATCTCCTCCACCCATTTGGTCAATCTGTTCACCGTGTAAGTGCGACCTCTCACATGTCCCACCAAAACCGATCAGGCCATGAGCGCCGCTCCCTCGAAATCTGCTGGATCGCCAAACGGGACTGTAATCTCTTTGTCTGTTGCCTTGATGCACCTTGTTTTCCTTTTCTTTGAGTGGGGAGCAGAGGGATGGTCTACAAAGGGGCTAGAGGCACCTTCGGGAGGAGAGGGTTTAACAGGATTTACGTTTACAGTAAGGGTACTGAAACATCCGAAGGGCCGAATCCCCGTGGAAGGGGAGGTATGCGGAGCCATGTCCTGAGAGACCACAGTCGGGGGAGGATTACCCTGGGGGGGAAAGCTTGATCAAATGACAGAACCTGAGGGGAAAGTGAAGCCAGTAGCTGTTCCGTGCTGGGAGATAACGGAGGGGCATCAAAACCGGGAGGGTAACCTGAGAAATCTTCTGGGGGAGGGCGGTTAGGGTTAGAGCTAGGGTTTGTGTTCGCTGATGAAAGGACTGGGGAACTGTGAGCCGGAATGGAATGTGCGGCTGAAACTGAGGCAGCGAAGTAGGGAATGTCGAAGATGATGCGGTCCTCTAACGGATCCGCAGAATAATCCACAAGCTCCTCCATGTGGCCTTCCATTCTGTCAACAGTTGCGCGGTGAACGGTAAGGAAACGACGACAGGATTTCCGTGAGGTCGGTGGAAAGATGGATGGTGACCGACAAACCGTGCCTATTGTTTGCAGTAAACCTTCAGATAGGAGCCTACCCTAAGCCCGCACGCTCCTGCGGCTCCCGTAGCCCTCGAAACGTCTTCATCCTTCCTATCTTTTATAATATATATATATATATATATATATATAGTATTCTATATATATATATATATTCTATATCTATATATATAAAACTTTGGTTTTACAAAATTTGTGCGTGAGACACATATGGTTGCATCGCCTGTACGAAAAAATACATGTAGATATCTAAGTAGACAAGTCAAAGGTGTTCATGATAGAATGACACTGCACGAGCCATCTTGTGCAGTAGTCAACTAATATGACTAGATACTCCTATAATGTATTTCTACAGTCATAATGGAATCTGGTCAACCGTGATTTCATCAATCCCATGTGTCAACTCTTCCATGTGGTGCTCTACCTCTGATAGGACCTCTACTACATCATGATCACGTAGTATATCCCTTCCTACTATAACGACTTGTGATGGTTCTACTGCCTCCTTCTGTTGTCATTCCTCTGTACAATGGAGATATGAAGCACCAATAGGTTGAAGTGGTCCCATATTTGCATGAAACATCAATAGTTTAGTCTAAAAAACATTAAAAAACATGAAAAAAATTGTAAAATTTTCAAAACTTAAAAGGTCAAAATTTATTTCCTAAAGCACCCTATTCCTCACCCTCAGGGAGCACACGCTGAGGGTCATCACGAAAATCCATGCCTGCATAAGGATAGTCATTGATCATAATAAATTGTCTGCAAATCCATTCGAATAAGGCTTGTGAGAAGCTAATCGCCGATGGCCCTACATGTCGAGACATGTGATCTATCCACCTCCTCATCTGTGGCACCCTCAGATCAATGGGCTCAAGTATAAGTTGCTAAGGATGAAGTAATGGAGCCCATTCTAGTGCAAAGGAAACTAAGATCGCACTTTATCCACATTTTTTTTTTTTTTTTTCCTTCCTTTACTTTAGATAGTTGTTCTTTCATATTGACCATAACTCCCTTGGTCCAGTTTAAAAGTGTTGACTCTATACACTCCAACCCATATTGCATGTATGATCGGCTTACTAGATGTAATGTTGAGCTACTTGCCAATCCTGTGATAATGAATAGGATCATTCTCAAAGGTAATTGGGTCACATATTTAATGTTGATATTTCCATCCTTGGTTAGCTGAGCTCAAGGTATGCAATAGGTAGTTATGTAATATTTCACAGTTTCTCTACCCCGTCTCCCAACTAAGAGAGAGATGGGGGCACCTCTCATGGACAAACCTGTTAGAAATAGATGTCTTCTACCTTTATCTCAATCAAATGTTCCCCAAACCTGAACGCTTGTGCCTAAACATCACATGATCGAATAATATATTTCAACAACTCCATCTATTGCCTCATAACAGGAAGCCAAAATAAATTTAGTAATCCACAATTCCTTAATGCTTGGATGGTAGGAGGATCATTTTTTTCATTCAAATATTGTTCCTCATGCTCTCTTTCTCTCCATACGAAATCCATTTTATGTTGATGAACCCCTAAAACATCAACAAGAGATTCATTAGGATCATTTTTATGGGAAAAACTTAACATATTTTGAGCAAAAAATGTTGATTTTTTTATTTTTATTTTTTATTTTTTTTAAATTTATTTATTTATTTTTTTGTGCCCAACACACCACAGAAGATAAAACTAGAGCATTGCACCCCTCCCTGCAATTTATGACTGCTCAGGTGCAACGAAGTTTTTCAACCATCTAGGCCTGAGTTGGTCCCAGGGTGAAATTTTAGAACCATAGGGCCCTCAAAACTCATAAATTTTGCATGAAATCATAAAATGGAACCATAGAAAGAGGGAGAAAGGTTTTAGCTCCTACCTGGAAGCAAAGGTACTCGAAATGGTCCACCAGATTGGCCACAAACAGTTGCACAAGATCGACATAAAAAGTACTCAGAACTCTCACTGTTGAAGGTAAATGTGAAATGGTAAAGATGAAAATTAATTTTGAAGTATATGTGGTCATATTTTTCATCATTTTATTCATATTTAATGTTTTTACCTAGTCATGATTCATTTTTTACTATGAAATATGTATGTTTAATCCTTTTTGTGCAGTTTTGAGCAGGTCAATAGTTGTTAATGGATTTTTTGTGCTTTAAACCAGTTATTTTGACCGAAGAGTACAATTTTATCGCTTCTTCGGGCTCTTTAAACCTATGGAAAATAAATCCCCTTGGAGTCCTCTTTTAGCTCTTTTTAGACTCCCAAAATATGAAAAGATTGTCGAGAACTTGTCTTTTCGAACTTGTAAAAGTAAATGAAAATATGTCTACTCAATATAAGTTTACCCCTTTTCTAGAATGAGATAAACTAACTATGAAAAAGGAAAACCTTAGTTGAACATGGCTAAGAGGTTCCCTTGAGTATTTTTTATACCTTTTTAGACTTAAGATACTATCTACGAAAAGTGACATATGAAGTTTTCTTTTTCACATATTTTTCAAACTCTCTAAACATGAAAACGATGTAGAGTTTTACCTTTGGTGGACTTGTTAAAACAAAACAAAAAATGATGGGATTTTTGAACATGATAAGGCCGAACCACTCCTTCTCGGGGTTTGTCAAATTTGCTCGGAGGGATCCATATGAAGGATGAACTTATAGATCAAGCATATGTTATCCTCCTCAAGCTTGTTAAAACATAAATAGGTACTGACCAACATGGTTCGAGAAATTAGGAAAACAGGGTATGTCATTTGTTAATGGAAACGAGTTTCTCTTGAACACAACACTCTTCGACTTCATCTCCATGGTTGTTGGGTTGGTTAATCTACTTTTATTTCAATTTATCATACCTTTTCACAACCTCCATTTCAGTTTTGGGTAAATGTTGCCAACTCCATTCATTGTCACCGTTATATTTAAGAGAAGTCATTTAGTCAATATCTATTACAATACTCTTAAGCCTTCATTCCATGTTTTCCTTTCCTCATCGAGTTCCATATCAGCATCATTTTCATCATTCCATCTCCATCATCATACCCATTTTGTGTCATTGATGGGGGATACATTAAGGCCTTCCTATGATGGGTCACTTCCTATCGACGTCATCACATTATCCGGAAGTTGACTTAGAAACACCTATTAGTGCCTTCATGCTTGCAGACATCAATGGAAAGTGTCCTTGCTCTTGGTGACAGGTTTACATCATTGGCCTTTGACCAAAAGACTCTGCATGGTGTTCGATATAAACTCATTTATTCACACCATACTAATTGTACTTAAGTACCTTGAGAGCCATTAACATCATCAATGGTTTCTCTCACATATATTAATGGTTTACATCATCAGATGGTAATCAAATGGTGTCTACTATGTTCGACCTGAGCTCATTGATTCACATGGTTAGACTCGTGCGTAGGTTGGTTGTGTGAACAAGATAAAAGACCCCGGATCTAGTTTTTTCCATCCGGGCTGAAATGTAAGGTTTATACAAGATCACTATATATAACGAATATGATCATACTGACAGTCATCCAGTCATGGGTCCAGCATCAGTCATCAGTGGACATGACTTTTGATCATTGTAATGTAATGTTAGATTATGTGCTAAGTATGGGTATGCCTCCCTCAATAGAAGGATGTCATGATGTAAATGTATTGTAAATGAAGATGAAGCTTGCTTATTGTTCTTGATCATGATTTATCACAAGGTAAAGAACTTTAATCATCATTTATAATGTCTAACTTTGTGCTTTAGGAGGCACTCTGTTATAGGCCATTTTGTCACATCTGACCAATAGGCCTCCTAATGGGATCAATCAACATCTTATTTCCCCTTTAGATCATCATTGCAAAAAGCCATATGCATGAATCTCTTATTCCCTAGAGTTTCTTCCCTAAATTGCATCATCTGAGCTAGTTTTAGGACCAACACACCCTTGCCTCTTGCTAGAAAATTTTCACCTATAGGTTGCTCCATTGTGGCCTGTGTTCATCACCTACAAGTTTCTCCTCTTTTCACCTATGTTGGTTCTATAAATTTGGGAAAATGAGTGAGAATCCAAATGCCTCCATTTCTAGAAGCTTTGATAAAACATTAAGATCCTATCCTATCCTACCTTGGAGTTTCCATCTCTTATCCTTAGATCTCATTCTCCCATCAAGAGTGGATCTCAATCCCAAGATTGGTAAAAAGATAAGAACACCCAACTTACCCCACTCCTCTATATATTTACAACCTTCCATATGCAAGAGGTTGGATTTTGGAGAGTAATTATACCCTTATGATGTTGTTGTGAGAGTGATTTTTTCATGCATTTTGGGTGATTGGAGGTACACTTTGTGACAAAGGAAGGACAAGTCAACAACTTGGAGGAGCTCTTCTATAACATCAACACCTATTTATTATTGTAACTCACTCCATTTATATCAATACAAAGAGTTATTTGTTTTCCTATATGTGATGTTGTTATTTCATGTATTTCAATGCCATGTTGATCTGCTGAATAAAGTAGATAGATGATGCTACATAGATCTCATGGTTTCTTGGCTTGTGTTGTCTGGTTGTTCAAGTTCTAGTTTTGGTAGCTGGATCTAGGATTGGAGCATTCAAGCCAAATAAGGATTGAAACATATGACAAATTGCAAGTAGGTTTAATCCCTTCATCTACATACTTTAAGGAAAACATTGGGTCCTTTGTATCTCTATTGTTCTAGGTTAGCCACCAAACTTGGGGGGGTTATTTTGTCTCCAATCATAAATCCCTCATAACAATTATGTTACCCAAAACATGGTAAGTAAAAAATTTATTTACATACCATTTTCATAGTCATGATATTTTTGAATATTAATCAATTATATTTTTACTATGATGGTTCTCAACAAATGACTTTTCAAACTGAATAACATCATTATGCCTTCATTTCATTTTTCACATATTCATAAGATGTAGAATATATATATATATATATATCATCCATGCAAAATTTTAGTTAAGGCAACTTCCTTCTGATGCTATTTTGATAATTGTCATGTCACTATATATTTTGTTCATGGGACCAAATGAGGTCCACTTTAACTATTCTATCATCTTCTTCTACCCTCTATTGCCAGTTATCTTATGCACAGGGTCTAGCCAAGGTCTCACACTTCTAGTTCGATTTATTTAGCTCTTCTCCATGAGCTCCTATTATTTCATTTCCCACACCCAAAAAAAAACCAAGACCAAACCACAAGAGGCAAGAAGAAAGAATGAAAAAATAGAGAAAGACCACAATAGAGACACATGACAAAAATATAAAGCAACATGGGCAGGCTCAAAGCCAAAAAACAAAACAAAAATATGAAGCCAAAAATAAGAAGAGATACACACAAAAGGTTTGTTGTACACCTCATCCATTAGTTCCCAACAAACTCAATCCCTTGAGTTTTTGTGTTCAGTGTTTCCATCACCATCATATGCACAAAATTTTTTTGGAGTCCTTCCCAAGGTTTATAGCAACCCCAAAATTCCAATATCACTCTAGATAGTTCAAGAAGAAACTTTTTATTATTTCAGAGAGCTTGAGGGGATGCTCCATCATCTCTTTCTACATTATGGGTGGCTAGTCCAGTTGTATAGAGTTTGCATGGGATTTTTTTTCTTGTAACATCTGTGGGTCCCTCGCCCTTGCACTCTAGTGCATATAAACTATCTCAACACACATTATTTTAGCACAATTGTCTTAGGATATGATCATTCATTCATGAAATATTATAAATATATACTCATATCATGCACTTAATTAGAGATTCAAATAATACTCTAAGTGTGCATATATCCAATAGTCATAATAAAAAATTCTTAGAATTTTTATATGTAGAAAACCACAGACTGGTAGAAAAACTATTAATTTCTCTTATCCATAGACCCCTCTACTCCTTGATAGCCTCCAATCAATAATCTCACATCCCCCTACTATACCATTGGACCCGAGGTAGTGCATCCCCTTCTCTAATCACAACAGTTCCTTAGGTTGTGCCACTATGCTCCAAGGGTCTCCAACTAGTGTTGGCCAATGATGTCTCAGGGTTTGTGGTTTATAAGAGTTTCATCTCCCTTCAGTACTCTAGGTACTCTCTAGAGCCCACATAAAAATTTTCCCCTACACACTTCCCTTCAAGGATTTAGCCATCCATAAGGAAACCCAATGAGCAGTGCACTCACAACACTATCAAAACATGCATATCGACATGCGTAGGTGTCACATGTACCATTATCTCATTAAAACCTTATCTTCCATATCCTTGATTCCATAATATTACATAAAACACCTTCATTGGTTTCCCAATCATGCTATGAACCTCGTCCTTGTTACATGTTCACCATTAACCACTATTAGTCTTCCAAATCATGTTATCACAACAACATGCTCGAAGTATTTATGCATGAACATCCATTATTGTATGCACCTACCATATCTTCATGCATCTAGCATCATTATTTAATACCTATTCATCGGACATGCATCTTTTAACTATTTCATCTCTTTCATTTTTATCATTCCTATGCTATTATTCATCAACATATGACAACTTCTCAAAAGCATTAAAGAAAAGTATTAAACTAGCAAGAAATAAGTTAAGAGATTCACCCTCATAGATATGGCTGCATCACTCAACCATGAACTTTTGCAATTTTGTTGGGTTGCTTTAGGGAACCTAATCAACATCCTGCATGTTTATCTTCTCTATTTATATTGTTGCATCAAACCCAAATCAATGTTCAAATAACATCAATGTATTTACATAAGTACACATGCATGCATAGATATTAGTTTTAAAACTTAAATTATTTCCTGTATTTGAGCCCAGCCAGGTTCAGTGTCAAGCCTTAGCTTTGATTCTAAAATTCTCTTCCATGGCCCATTCAGTCCAAGTATTGAACCTGCACAGTTTGATGCCATTATGTAACACTCCCTCACACCCCCTTGTAGGATTCTTAGGTTGTGGAGGGTGTTACTTTATAATTAACCCAGTCCTCAAGGTCTGTTATGAAGATGGGGTTACAAAATAAATCCTTTTTTCCCAACTTCATAAAAACTCAAAAAAAATTCCACCATCATGTCTTCTCATAGAGAGCTTTTTTATGATATACATTTTATCTCAATTTGACACCTAGATGGAAAGTGATGCCCTTTTAAAGTTTAACTAATTAAGCCTTGCCACATCAGTAGGAAAATACTACATGGTAGCCACATGTGATGCACATGGCTCTACCACATCACCCTGAATAGTGTCACATCACCAGCAACACCTGCGTGGCATCCATGTTGTCGTATTCATGCATTCATGGCACTTTCCAACACATCCAAGTTCACGAGTCCCATAGGGTTTGACCCCTTCATGTTACACAACATTTATACATCATATCTCATTCTGAGGGGAAATATGGGTTCACAAGATTTTTTATTTTGGCATACCTCTCAAACCCCTATAACTATGAATCACCATTCCTTCCAAAAGTATATTTGGTCTTGGCCCACCATCCGAGGTTTCACAAGTTTTCATCATGCCTTACCCACTAAATGTTCCAGATATTGGATTCATCCTCCATATAAGTCAATCCCACCTCAAGTCAATAAATATTCCAATGGATCCCATGATCTATAAATTGTTGTGGATATTCCACTTGACAATTTGTCACAACATATCTGACAATATTATATTTAAAATCTAGAATTTTACACTATTACAGTTTTATTCGATTTCTAGTTCTATAGGTTTTACCATAAATAGTGCATGCATGCAAATAAAGCTTATGAAAAAACTAGAGAACAAAAAGATAAACATCTCACACACACATAAGGCACAAATTTTTCTCTAGGAAACCCTTTCAAGAGAAAAACCCAACTGAAAAGTGAGGTTGCTCTAGTCCCTTTCTCTGTTTAGAAATATGGCTACGAGTACAAAGAAGTATGGTTTATGGCTTGTGGACTGCTAGTGCACAAATCCTCTCTATATCCTCTACCTCATATACGTCTTAGCTATTTTTTCTCGACTATGGAACAAATTCACTTGAAAGAATGTAGTACCTCTTCCTCCTAGTGGCCCGGTTATGACATTGTCTGATAACTTACTAGTGGTTAAGTTTGACTACCTCAACTCTTAACCAGAGTTAAAATATAGAATATTATATAGTCTTTTACATCATAATCACATGGATATCCCCTTTTCCATGAAAAGTTGGGGTTGGGGCTAACACGCCATCCTCTTGAATTATGGGTGTGAAAACAGGGAGGTCAACTTCTGAGTGGCATAACTTTCGCATACAAACTTTGATTGACGTGCTTCTTGTGCCATTAGAAATATCTCACTATGTAGAATACTCGGAAAATATGTCACATTGAAGTTATAAATTTTTACCACCAAAAAACTTTGTTTGATGCCTCAAAATGCTCTCAAAAGGTTTCAAACCCTATTTTTCCAAACTAGGTCTCACCGATAATAACAGTCCCATCAGTTGATTCCTATTCTTTTTTCACTTTGAATGCATTGAGATGAAAGAAAAAAATATAATGATCCATTCCAGATCATCCAAACCCATATTTATTCTGCTTCCTAAAAAATATATTTCAATGCATATTTGGCACCGCATAAGTAATCACCTAAATGGGCCCCACACTAAATTATTCTATCGAATTAATAGAAATCCAAATTCACCAATATATTCCAAATAAATTCAGACCATTTGTATTCGGTCCTTTTCAAATAATGCATAAGTGTTGGCTGGTCATATGCCTAGATATCTAGATACATATACCATACCTTTAAGTATCCAACCATTTTTCATATCTAAATGTGTCTAAGTGTCAAACCCTAAAAACACATTTGGTCACGGATAGAAAATATGATCTCTGCAATATTTAGACTTTTAAAATTTGAGAATTTTAAGGAACTTTTCCAAGGTTCTCCTAAAAGTAGGAAATTTCTCATAACACACATTTAAGAGAGATAAAACCCTTATCCCAACACTGAACATTCCAAATATTATACATAGTCATAATACAATCAATGGGCTCATTTAACGTGCTTATTATTAGGAACTGAAAAAAGCTAAGTCATATCTAACACTTGTAAATTCAAATAAAACAACAACATATTATACCACAAGGATTGTCCCAAGCAAATACTATCAAATATACTGATCTATCAGGTGTTACATCAATCATAGTCCTTTTCCAAGAAAGACAATAATAGTCTTTAAACAAATAGACAACCACGATATCCATAACATAGCAAATAATGCAATTCACACACCCTGATAGTCTAGCTAAGCACATCAAGTAGTCATACATAACCATATAAATATCTCTACACTTCATGAACATGTCAACAAAAAAAGAGGCCTCCAAGCCCCTCATAACCATGAGAACACACATATAAATCATCTTATCATAAACAAATGAGAATATCACACTCCTCCAGTGATGGCACATTCACTACTATAACACGTATATTTGAACAATATTCAACCTTCATAGTGCAACATATATACAAGTAAATACACTTATTTGTATAAATTGAATGACTAGAAAATGAGGGAGGGACTTCAACTCACCACCCAACCATAGGCTAGCTACACTGCAATATTTATTGTAGATAACCACCCCCAAGCTAGATTCAAAGTCTAAGGAGTTAAGAGTTGAGGGGAATTCACACCAATACTAATCAACTAGATCACACAAGAATCCAGAGCACATAATGTCTCCACTTTTTAAAAACTTAGGGAATCTAAAGTCCATAGTGTCTCCACCTACTAAGCATTATAGGAATCTAGAATCCATAGTGCTCCACATACTAACCACTATAGGAATCCTGAGTCCATAGTGTCTCCACCTACTAAATAATATAGGAATCTAGAGAACACAATGTCTCCTATTGTTAAGCACTAAAGGAATCCGTTCAAAATGTCTGCAAATTCTCTTCTCTTGTATTCGCTTCACACCATACTCCTCTATGTGCTCCCACAATTGTTTATCTTCATGTTGGGATTCTCCCTTCTACGATCTCTATCATGTTCTTCCCTCTGCATACGTCTATATGTCTCCCTACTCATGCTTCCCTCTTCTTTTTATTCCCATCAATATCTTTTTCCCTTGAATGTTGACTCCCACAACATGTCCCATGAGATAGGGAGGGAAAATGCGCCTTGTCCTTTATTGTAGGCTACCCATACAAAACTTCAATGCTTTCACCAACAAACCATTAATTTTTAGGGAAATAGTTGGTAAAATAAATGAAGTGGCTTGGTTTTAATAACTTCCCAAGAAACTCCTCCTCCTCATACATTTAAATGTGTCCACTCCTCAATCCCAATCATTATTTGGATTTCCATATTATTTACATGAATTGCAATTCATAGTGACATTTACAAGAGGGGTAACAAAGAAAGGGTTGTCACATGTTAGTTATATTAGGTGTGTCGCTTATGTGCATGAATGTGTTGATTGTGTTATGTTTTGCACTACCATTGTTTTGCAGGAAGACTGGAGTGGTTTCCTTCTCTATGTGCAGGTTCCTTAGGAGATTCAAGAGAAAATACCTTAAGGAGATCTTCCTAGAGCATTATTAAAGGCCACATCAACATCGATGTAGATCCATGTCACTTTTTGCCCATATCTCATCACTGCATTAGTCCATGTCATTATCTAGACTAAATCAATTCACATCATCATGCTATCAATTCACATCATCATGCTAGGTTGTGCGACAACAACCCCATATTAGGCCCAATATTAGCCACTTCAACCTCCCAACACCTGATGATAGATGACATATACCCATCACCAATAGATAATGGAGTTTTAGGTTCTGCCAGTATCAAGGAAATGCTTAGGACATTGTCTTGATTCTTTCAAAATCCCGACATGCAACCACCTATCATTTGACACACCAAGATTGAAACTCCATCATTTAATTATATTTGAATCTAGAAATCAATAGTCTATAGCGTTACATTAGCATCAAGAGTGAATTTGATATGGGGCCCAAAATTCCTAAAATACCAAAAACTATTATCCATGACACTTGCCACCTAGCTACCTTTTGGTCATCTCTTGCTGTGAAATTTAACCCACATGATGCCACATAAATTTGCCACATTGATCATCATTTCACCATAACACATCAACTTGTCATGTCATTAATGAGCCATGTCCCATACCACGTCATTGTTACACATAATTTTTTATATCACCCTACCTTGTGGAATGCCACACCATATTTCACATCATCATGCCACATCCACCAATAATGTTAGGTATCAATGGTATCAGCATGATACCCAAATATTTGGTTTTTGATTACTTGACCTTTGAATGCTCAATACCTTACACCCATTTCTGTCAACTAACAACTCCTTAACTTCCCATCATGTGACAAATAGTGCAATCTTTTTGCATCAAGGCTTCATGTAAATAGACTCCACCATGCTCTCTTGATACATCAAAATACAAAAAGAGGACACTTGATATGTTGTAACTTGATATATCCAACCACCCATCTACGCTAACTGACAAATTATTTTGGTTTTGTTAATATCAGAGGTTTTTACAAGTGTGGTTTGGTGAAATAGTTGATCTTTGAGGAACAATTGCCCAATGCCTAACAACTAAAATCCTAACACCGTTTTTTTGGCTAATCTCTTTGTTTTTATCCCTTACTGGCCCATATGGCTAGTGATCAGGGATGAAGATCTTCAATCCATAAATTTTCAAGACTATAGAAACTAAAGGAGAGTTAATCCTTGAATTTCCAAACCGCCTGAAACCAAGGAAAAAAATGATCGCAAAGGAAACTTATCAACTTATCTCTAAGGCTAGAAGAGAATTATAGATTAAGGACATACCCCAAAGTACTTTTAAAACTATAAATGTCCTTTCTAGCCCCGAGGTATCCAAAATATTCCATATCTCTACCTTAATTATAGGTATTCCTTCACATTATTCAATATACTTCCACAAGTTATAGAATTCCTTAGTGAACTATTTGATACTTTCCATCAAAAATTATGAGAAGAAACTTTCCTCTTGAGTCCCCTTTTTAATCAACATTTTTCTCTTGTATACAAGTTCGTATAATCGATAAGATCCTATAGCAACTTCAATAGGATTAGAGCTTCTCTAGTCTGTCGACTAGTAAACCATGGAGTTTATCCATAACTAGGACTAAAATGCTATCAATCCCATGCTTAAGTGAACCATTTACTTCCTATCCATAAATATGGAAGACATAAAATAGGAGTACATTAAAGATGGATTAGCATGCATTAAAATACTATATAACCATTCCATCTAGATCTACTAATTCTCATCATAAAAAGACATCAAACAGATCATATCATCCATTTAGTAGACTACCACATAATTAGCTCATTTGATCAATTGATATTTCCTTCTTGTTAACATGATTTACATTATATAAATGAAGTCCACAAGGGTAATTATTTGATCAAATTATATGCTATTTGAAACTAATGAAGGGTGATCCACCTTCTAACCCCCCATAGGCTTACTTGCACTACATTCTTTCTTGTAGTTGGCCACCATTGAGCCATACTAAGAAGATAAGAAGGAAGTTATAAATCAACATTACAGGGTGGAGACATGAAGGCCACTCTCCTTCATCAAGTCATGCTCATTAGTTCCCTTAAGATCACACCAAGATAAAGTCATGTCTAATTGTTATTGGTGGCTTATTAGCTACTTTTCACAACAAGCACCTGTTGATGGTGTTGGGCCTGCTAACACGTCAGGGGATATCCCCAGTAAGGAGTCCCAACTAGACCTCAGACTGTTTGGTGTAGGAGTCCCAATAGTCAGGTAGTATAGTATTGCCTTAACCACGATTGCATGTAGAGGTAAGTAGGATATCCTTATTGGTAGCAAGGGTGTGACCTTTGTAGCAAGTCAAGGAAGGTGCATGAAAGGATCTAACACATGGAACACAATGATGAGTGTGTGCCTTAGAAACTTGTGATAGCATGAAGCTTGAAAGGAAACACATGAGGAGAAAGACATCACAAGATGGAAAGCAGGATAACCGACAATCCAAAGTGATGGCTATACCAACAACACATTTCGATAAGATTCATGCAAATATATATAGAATAGTCCATACATACATGCATAATTAACAACTACATATATCATTAGAGTAACCAAGATAGCCAAACTATAATAACAACATATGCATGAAACATGTTAGCTCTATTATATTAAAAGAGTGAAAGATCCAATCATACATACAACCATAACCAACCACTAGTCCTGATAGCAAAACACTACAGTCATTACCGCCTACTCCAAAGATATATACTAGCTCTGCACTGTGGAGAAGTCAAGGCTCATTACAATACACTATGATCTTTCTCTAAGTTACACCTATAAGAATCTTGGCTCCCAAAAGCCTGTATAATGAGTTATGAGGTTCTATAAATAGCAAGGGTGGGGTGACCCTTGACATTCCCCTTTGTGACTCTTTCCCTTTGTTAGACTTGGTTCCTTGACTTTGCCTCGGTGAGTGTGCCAATGGATGGAATCGCATGCATGCACACAATGACATCCATTCTCCTGAACACCCATGCACGTGAAGTCTAAAAACTAGTGATGAGTTGCAGAAGTTGATCATAGTTCTGGATCTGACTCCAGATGTATGCCTTCAACTCTACTGTCTTTGGCTTCATCATATTTGGCAAGTTTTGTACCTCATTATCCATGTTTTCATCCAATCGACATCAGTGTGCATATTTGACGATATGCATGCTCTCCTGGCACACCATTGTCACCATTCGTTGAGATGGACAAATGAATTATGTACGGTGACAAATCTGGAGTACAAAGTCTGCGTGATTGTCTCAAGAGATGATACTTCATCCAGTATCACTCTCCTCACTCTTCTCTGGAAGATGCTGCAACCTTTCCCCTCCCTACTTGGTTGCTTGTAACCCCTTAGCCATACACTTGTTCTTAGTTATCAAGAATCTAACACGCAAGTTGATCACTTCAGCATATGATTTGGTAGCATCAAACAATGTTGCTAGATATTTGTGCACATTGGATATGATCACTCGTTCTTCAAACTACCCAAGAGATATATGGACATTAGGAGTGGGAACTATGCATGACTACATAATTATGTGTTGTGACTCGTCGAAAGATATGTTGTGCATCTCCGCTTCCAGATTGTCTTCAAGGATCTCTGTGTCTCCTTGATCGCTTGGGACTTGCTCTGTTTTTGGATCTAGTGAAGCTGGTGGGGTGACCTCTTGGTTCTAAGGCATGAGGTCAATATCTTGATCTGACTCTAGCTAAAACATATCTGTGTCCATCTTCTCTAGCATCTATTTAATCTCTTGAGAAAGGTCTTGCTATGACTGCTCACCCTGTCTACTCTGGGCCAACTGTTCGGATGAGTCTATAACTTATATGGGCCCAAATTTATCAATCTATGCAAGTTGCACCTCCTGCTATACCTGTTCTTGTTGCACTTCCTTATCTCTTCTGCGTAGCTCCTGTTCTTCCTTGAGTTTCTACTTCAAGTCCTACAACTCCTTTTCTACTTCCTCCATCCTCTATTTCTGTCTCTGCCTTTGTGCGATCCTCCTATCATGCTGTCACCTCTTAGCCTCAATCTCCAGAGCTGATTTCACCACAAGTGGATCTTCTTTGAACTTGCAACTTTGCTCTGCCTCTGCGCTATCAACAACCTTCCTCTTGCGTTTGTCACATGCATGTCTTCCACCCTATGTGGTTGTTGATGATGCTACTCTCTGAGATGCTGCTTCCCTCTACTTTGCTAACCACTCTACAACTATGCTAATTGGTTCATTAAGATTGGAGAATTGATAACAATATCTCCATGGGTCCTCCTCAGGCTAATGACGTGCCGCGTGAATCCAAGGATGTTCCACTCTGGCACAATGGTCCTTCACTAAGAAATGTGGCTCATACAGATTAAAAATTCTGGTGCTGAAGGTGAATATCTTGAATTTCTCCATCTCGGCCTTAACATGCTTGAGATTTCAAATCTCATACAACCCGATCTGCAAAGGAAGAGTGGGCCAAGATGCCTTCTTCTTCCTATGTAGTCTCACTGACAACCCTATCGAGATGTGATATGACACTTCTTGCATGACGAGTGTCCGTGGAAAACTTCGATAAAACATGCAGTGCCTTCTCTGCATTGTACATCCATATGAAGGTGCCAAGGGGTGAGGCATACCAATACGCAATGTTGATCAATGCCTCCATGGATTCCTGTGACATGCAAGGTGAATCCTACTCAAATATCATTATGTACACCAAGGTGACAAAGTGGTCTGATAACTGTATGATAACTCCGTGGAAGATGCATTCAGAGAACAACTTGCAATAAGTCTACATAGAGGTTTCCGAAGGTGTCCATGCCCAACTCAAGCTTGGGAACTTATAATGAGCACAAAATACATCCAATATGTAAGAGAACATGTATATATTCAGTTGTTGACCCTTGGGTAGATGTCGAGCTTTTGTTACATGTTCCTTTAACCTGAGAGCCAACATGTCAGACCAGTTTTAAGGTTTTCCTTCACTTTCCAGTTGATCTAATATGACCACCCAACTTTGTGGGAAGGTTTTCGTGCTCTCTTTTCCATATATGCGACATGCAAATATGACCAAGAACTGATATGCCTTCCGCAGTATCTTTGTCTTGTAAACCTGGTTGGCTGTTGTCCTAAACTTGGATGACTCTTTGACCCAACTCTTCAAGAATCAAGATGTCTCTTGAGTTTGCACTCTTGCTGGGTTTGCTGAAGGGTTTCTCCATCGTGATCACCTGCTGTGGTAAGTGATACATCTCCTAAAAGTCCTTTTCCCTAAAGGTTGCAATTTGTGTTCCACTGACACTGCTCAACACCATTGTCCCTGTATCAGTATGTGATACAATCCATTGGATCATGTCTGCACATGGAAACGCGGGATACCTGCATGCAATCCAGTACAAGCCAGACTTGAGAATGTTGAAATAGACCCTATGGTCTTCCAAATTTTCCTTAAGTGTGCCTGAGAATATATCATTGATGTCCTACCCATTTCAACTTGATATCCTTGTCTATGAATAACTTGGTGTCTTCATAGATAGGCAAGCTCATATACACTTTCTCAACTGCATATCCAGTTGCACTCTCAACGATGTCCTTTGACCTTGCTCTCTTGGAGGCCATTGTACCTATACTACTGATAGACAGACAAACACCTCTGATACCCGGAGATAGAGAAACACTCATGGAAATCAATCTTTCATTTGAAAAACCAAAAGCTACTTGAGGAATGACATCAACATACCGAGGTGACTAACTGGGAAGTTTACGTAATTTTCACTGGGAGGCTAGGAGACTAACTTCCAAAACTACGCAAAGCACAATTCACACTGTCAAGAGGCCGAATGATTGGTGAAACTACACAATGCATAGTCCAACGTTGTCTACTGAGGACTGAAATTGTGAATGCGTAGTTTCAGTCAATAGGAACTACAACCCAACAACTACATTTGCGCAATTTTTGGTGCCATCAAGGCACTGCCTCGGAGAATTGCGCAGAGAAAACCTAGAGGCCAGTGCTAGGTAAGATTTGTGCAGTTTTTGGGGGAAGGCAAAGCCTTCACTCTTAGAAATGTGCATTTCCAGCCGAGCAAGGCAAGCTCCAAGCCAAGGCATCCCAGACCCATTGACGAGCGACTAAAAACATGAAAAGTTCTGAATGCATGGCGAAGTTGAGTGAAAACTAGAGTGAATGATCATGCATGCAACAATGAGTATAATATTCAAAAAATGGGAAAGAAACATGTGTGTGAATCAAGTCATCGTAACGATGACCGTCAGTGCAGAAACAATTTCATGCATGTGACAACAACGAGATGCAATGAAAAATTTGAACCAATGCTTCTACAAGCTAATATACATTAAAACAAAACAAGCTTTAATTAAAACAAAAAAAATACACACACACAAAGAGAAATACAAAAAACGACAAAAAAGTAGTGAAAGACATGAAGAGTGGAGTTACTCGAAAAAAGTTAAGATGAATGTGTCGAATGCTCCTAGATGCGATGTGGGATGTCAAATCTCCAAGATCGATGTGAGGAATGAGCTCTAAAACGTCGAATAAATAAGTTTTGATAAGATCGAGGCTTATGATGCACATTCCAAAAATATAGGAAAAAGCGACACTTGGCGGGAGGTTTCTAAAATGACTTTTGCATGTAACCTCCAACTACTAAAAATGGATCCCTAAAATCAAGGGATGTCTTTTTGCTTTTTTTTTATTTTTTGCTTTTTAGGAAAAAAAGCCTACACATGCAAATCAAGATTGGTTAGTCCTGGAAGGAAATAGTCAACTCGTGAGCACATGCAATGACCTGGAAGCCTGGGAATGACATTTGTGCAGTTTCTGAGATGAGCAAGTCTGGTTTTCCCTCATGCATCGCGTAATTTCTGGACTAAAGCACTGGCTGTTAGTTAGAATTGCGCAATTTTGGAGATGAAGCCCATTGTTGGGCTGCATTGTGTAGTGTTTAGAGGGAAGGTTGCCTGGTTGGACTACACAATTTCCTAGGTGAGCATCACAACCAAAAAATGACTAAGTCTTGAAGTGTCAGCCTATAGGTGGGAGGCAAACAAGTTGACAAACACAAGTTGGGAAGCCACTGAAACTCAACTAAAGCATATGTACTTGGAGAGTGCAAGACATGCTGCTAAGGATGGTTGTAGCCACTACAACACTTGGTGACACACTAGTAGAACTCTGGTTCTTTAAATGGACCTTATTTCATGAAAAGCAAGTCTAACTCCTCTAGAAGTATTGTTTATTTCTTAGATCATCTTGGTTTCCACACTAGCTTGATTGAAAGATGTAGCACATGCCTTGCTCTTGGTTGGTCAACACACATCCCAAGCCAAGTCAACATAATTTTTTCGATTGGGGATGAGGGGTATATTGGTATGCAATAAATATGACAATCGGAGTTTAAGTTTCATCTCTAGTGTTGCTCTGCTGCCAGCAAACTTGGACAATACCCTGGTAGAGTCATGCAGGAACACAAGCATCATCCTATTACCAGTGAGCCTGGTTAGTACCCCAACATAGTTACTTGCATCACTTCTCTATGTAGGAAGCCTTTCTCTTCTTTTTCCTTATTCATTTTCAAAATTTTCACATTTTCACTTTTTCAAGAATTGTGCATAGCACTTATTTATTTCATAGGCGGAAGAGGGATCCCAACTTATTTGAGAGTAGAAGAGGTTGTCTCTTCATAGAAGTATTATGTATATACCTCTGACATACTTGTTAAGGTTTTCCCTGTCACCTTACTCTACTTGACTAAGCTGAAAAGGGTTAACCAAAAATGACCGACTATAGTAGGTGGTACTAGTTCACGCACAAGCATTGTGTTTTCATCAAGGTTTACTTCGAAAAGAACGTATTTTCCATTGGCGTATCATTGACTGAAGACAAAAAGCTCTACATAAATAGATGGGATAATCGATAACTAAGTATTGATAGTTGTACAAGTCCTCTTGTACTTCACCCTGCTTGTTTCAAGAGTCACACATGGTTTCATGCGAAACTAACCTATGGGCGTAAACAAGGAAAAAAAACAAACAAAATAAAGTGTAGAAGAAAATGCAAAAGAAAACAAAGTAAGAAAAGCAATCAGACAAGCAAACAAACAAAAAAGCAAGAAAGCAAACATGCATGCAAGAAAACAAGACAAAAGAAAACACTACTCCTACTCCTAAGCTAATGGTGCATGGGTCTGATCATGTGAAGTGATATTTCCAATGTGGCTACTGGTGCATTGGTTGACCCATGTTGGTGAAGGCATGGTTCACAAAGAGAATAGTCAAGTGAACCAACAAACATGAAGGATATAACAATGAAGACAAGCACACTCCGAGTTTAAATGCATCCACAGAAAAGTAAAAAGTGAGCGAATGACATGCACTCTCTGGACTTACCATGGTTCTCTGCTACACTGCGTGTAGCACAGAACCATTAGCTTGGGCTGAAGAAGCAAGAATGTTCACCCTATGCATTTTTGGAAAAAGAAGATGAAAAATCAAGTGGATTTTCAATGAAGAGAATAGCAGTGTACTTTGACATGGAAGCAAACGTGATAAACATAGACAACTTCTATTGCGCAAGTGTGCTTTCTATGTAAGACTCCTCTAATGCATGAGTGATGGGATCATGTAGCTTGAGTGGAGGAAGAAAAATATATGTGTTGGATTGATCTTCAATGCATTCAAATGAGCGATGAGGAGCCTTGGGTGTTTCAAAATTTTCCTAATTAGAAGTGACACTAACTTTAGGACAGCGAGGGCCTGACATAACCATTAGCTTGGGCTGAAGTGCCTCAACGTCTCGCGGGGCTTTGAATTCATTGACAGATAGCTCATCATAAACAGATGGCTTTTAAAGATCAACGATGATAGAATAAACATCATGATCGTATATTGGAGTAAATAGATTATGACAATTACGATCATAAAAATGAATAAGTTCATCAACATCCTCATGATCTAATAAATCAAACAGAGGAGTAGATGAGAAGCAAGAATGTTCACCCTATGCATTTTTGGAAAAAGAAGATGAAAAATCAAGTGGATTTTCAATGAAGAATTTTTCCTCTCCACTGTCAAATGATGAACTGACATCGGGTGTGTTTTGTGAATGATCAACAGTGCATGCATCTGTGGATGGATTTACACAAGGAAAATCAGAGATAGCAGAATCACAAAAGATGTCAGGAAAAAGTGAAGGAGGCACAGACATAAGGAGATCATCCTTCACCACGGGTTGATGTTCAGGTTCCCAGTCATACTCATCATAAATGACAGCGTAGGTTGGTTGTGCAAAACCAACTCCGTTGATGGCTTGATCCTAGTTCACAAGAGGTGTAAAGCCTGGAACAGAAGAAAAAATGACAATACAATCTAAAGGATCAGCAGAACGTGAAGACGAAGGCTGAGGTAACAAATGCATGTGACAACCCATGGGATTCCCAACCAATTCCATGCAAAAATTGAGAGTAGTGGTGATGGGAGGATGTGACAATTGAAAATACGTGTGCGCGTGTTATCCCACATCACTTTATAGTGGTGTAGCTATTTGATAAGGGGAAGGTGGATAGTCACTTGTGACAATGAATGTGCCCTCTTGTGGTTGTACAAATTCATCACCGAGGTATGATGAGTGCAGTTTGAACTTCAATTTCATTTTGGGATAGAATGATTTGTGAAGGCAATACTCAAATATGTCCCAAAGATATTGGAATTTCATCTGGTTTTTGGGATCTTCTAACTGAAGTACATGGAAGCATTGTAAAAAATCCATAGGTGATTCATGTGTAGTCTTCCATTGTTTTAAAAAAAATTTGTCAAGAGGTTCAGGATCGAAATGATGGAAAGTAGACTCAATTAGATCACAAAACTGCTTAATTGATTGCACACAATTGTGAGGTAGGTTGTGGCACCATCATTATGGGGATTCACGAAGTGTGTGTGAAAGCATCAAGATAACCTCAACTTCATTGAACTCATCTGCATCCTCCAAGAATTCAAGGAAGTCATGTAAGTTCTCATGCCTAGCCACTTTTCCTTCACCATTGTACATGAATTCTGAAAAGAGATCATAAAACTCCTTTGTGATGTCGACAGGTTGAGTTTTAGACAAATATTGTGGAGGGAGGAATCTAACGATATCCATGAAAGATGTGCGAAGATTCAAGAGAGGATGTGGGGACTCATCTTGTCATCTAGCCCTCCTTCTAGTGTCAAAAATGTTGACAGTGATGGACCCTCCAACATGTCAGAGGATTTTCCCAGTAAAAAGTCCCAACTAGACCTCAAACCATTTAGTGTATGAGTCCCAGCAATGAGATAATACAGTATTTGCCTTAACAGCAGTTGCGCATAGAGGTAAGTAATATTTCCTTGTTGGTAGCAAGGGTGTGACCTTTAGTCCATACATACATGCATAAATAACAACTACATATATCATTAGAGTAACTAGGATAGCCGAACTACAATAACAACATATGCATGAAACGTGTTGGCTCTATTATATTAAAAGAGTGAAATATCCAATCATACATACAACCATGACCAACCACTAGTCCCTATAGAGGAACGTTATAGTCACTACCACGTGCTCCTCCAAAGAGATATACTAGCTCTTCACCATGGAGAAGCCAAGGCTCGTTAGAATAGACTCCAAGTTTTCTCTAAGTTACACCTATAGGAAGCTTGGCTCCCAAAAGCCTGTACAATGAGTTATGAGGTTCTGTAAATAGCAAAGGGTGGGGTGACCCTTGAGATTCCCCTTTGTGACTCTTCACCTACCCTCATGACTCTTCAATTGCTATATGATTGTTACATTCTACTATTGACACTTGGCCTTTCACTTTTACAACATCTTACATAACAATCTGCACATGTACCCTTGTGAGACAAAAGTAGGCTTCAGTAAACCATGCAAGACTTCACTAAGACTCGGATAGCTATGGGAAGACCAACTCTTCAACATTCGCGTGATGATCAATGCTGGTGAATTGATGCCAAGCTTGGTAGTCTGTTATGGTCTCCGCATGCTCTATGGTGACATCCTGCTGAAAGTGAACTCTTGCATCCATTGCATCTGGGTAAACTAATTTTGAACCTCTATCCAACTCATTTGATAACATGCACATCATAGTCTTGAGTGCAACTGGACCAACAACATACTGATGCATAGTGTTTGTGTTGATCTCCAAGTCTACATTGGTGGCTATGTGCATCAACTCATGTAAGTACATGTCCAACTCCAGTCAGACTTGGTCCTTTGAATTTGCCTCGATGAGTGTGCCAATGGATGGGATCACACGCATGTGCACAATGACATTCATGCTCCCGAACACCCGTGCATGTGAAGCCTGCAAACGGGTGATGAGCTGTGGGAGTTCCTCATAGTTCTAGATCTGAGTCTGGATGTGTGCCTTCAACTCTACTGCCTTTAGCTTCATCATCTTTGGTAAGTGCAATGGGGCTCCTTTGTACCTCACTATCCATGTTTGCATGCGATAGAAAACATTGTGCATATTTGACAAGATGCATGCTCTTTTAGCACAAAACTACTGCCAACCACTGAGATGGACAACTGACTTATGCACGGTGACAAATCTGGAGTACAACGTTCATATGAACATCTCATGAGACGATACTTCATCCAGTATTGCTCTCCTCAAGTCTGCTTTGGGGGATGCGGTAACCTCTTTTCCTCCTTGCTTCGTCACTTGTAACTCCTTAGTCATACACTTGTTCTCATATATCAAGAATATAAAACTCGAGATGGTGGTTTCAGCATATGATTTGGTAGTAGCAGCCAATGTTGTTGGATGCTTGCACACATCGGATACAAGCACTTGTTCTTCAAACTGGGTAGGAGATCTATGGATGTTTGGAGTGGGCACTCGCACGACTCCACAAATCTATGTTGTGAATTGTCGAAAGATATGTTGTGCACATCCACTTCCAGATTGTCTTCAAGGATCTTTATGTCTCCTTGATTGCTTGGGACTTGCTCTGCTTCTGGATCCAGTGAAGCCGGTGGGATGACCTCTTGGTTCTAAGGCATGAGGTCAATATATTGATCTAACTTTAGTTGTACCATATATGTTTCCATTTTCTCTAGCATATGTTCAATATCTTGAGCAAGATCCTCCTCCTATGACTTCTCACCCTGTCTACTTTGGGCCAACAATTTAGATGAGTCTATAACCTGTATGGGCACAATTTCATCAATTTGTGCATGTTGAGCCTCATGTTGTACCTGTTCATGTTGCACTTCATTCTCTCTTCTACGGAGCTCCTGTTATTCCTTGAGTTGCCACTTCAACTCCTGCAACTCCTTTTCTATTTCCTCCAACCTTTGTTTCTCTCTTTTCCTTTGCATTATCCTCTTGTCGCGTTGTTGCCTCTTAGCCTCAATCTCCAAAGTTGCTTTCAACCCAAATGGATCTGCTTTGAACATGCAACTTTTCTCTACCTCTGTGTTGTTAACAACCTTCCTCTTACCTTTGTCATGTGGAGGTTTGTTACCCTCTATTACTGCTGATGATGCTGCTCGCTAAGATGTTGCTTCCCTCTGCTTTGCTAACCACTCTATAGCTATGATGACCAGTTCATTGAGCCTAGAGAAGTGATGGAAGTATCTCCATGGGTCTTCCTCAAGCCATTGACATGACCCATGGATCCAAGGATGTTGCACTTTCACACAATCGTCCTTCATTGAGTAATTCAGGTCATATGGATTAAAAATTCTAGTGTTGAAGGTGAATCTCTTGAATTCCTCTGTCTCAGCCTCAACATGCTTGAGATTCTAAATCTCATACAACCCAATCCATAAAGGAAGAGTGGACCAAGGTGCCTTCTTATTCCTGTGCAGTCTCACTGACAAACCTGTCGAGATGTGATACAACACTTCTTGCATGATGAGCTTGTCCATGGAAAACTTCGTTAAACATGCAGAGCCTTCTCTGTGTTGTACATTCATATGAAGGTGCCAAGGGGTGAGTCATACAAATCTTCTATGTTGATCAATGCCTTCATGGCTTCCTGTGACATGTAAGGTGGATCCTTCTCAAATATCATTCTGGACACTGGAGTGATGAAGTGGTCTAATAACTATATGATAACTTCGTGGAAGCTGAATTTGGAGAACAACTTGCAATAAGTGTGTATAGAGGTTTCCAATGTCTCCATGACCGACCCAAACCTGGGAATTGGTGACAAGCACAGACTACATCCAATATGTAAGAAGACATGTATATCTTCATTTGCTGACCCTTTGGTTGACGTTGGGCTTCTGTTAGTTGTTCCTTCAACCTGAGAGCCAACATGTCAGATCAATTGCAAGGTCTTCCTTCGCTCACTAGTTGATCCAACACGATCACCCAACTTTGCTGGAAGGTTTATATGCTCTCTTGGACATATAAGCGGCATGCAAAGATGACTAATAACTTATATTCCTTCCACCGTATCTTCATCTTGTAAACCTGGTTAGGTGTTGTCCTGAACTTGGATGACTCTTTGACCTAGCTCTTCAATATATCTTTTTATTTTGCACTATTGTTAGGTCCGTTGAAGGGTTTCTTCATTGTGATCACCGACTATGGTAAGTGATACATCTCCTGAAATTCCTTCTCCCTGAAGGTCAAAAGTTGTGTTCCATTGAAACTACTCAACACCATTGTCTCTGGATCAGCACGTAAGACAATCTAGTGGATCATGTATGTGCATGGAAACATGAGATACCTACTTGCAATCTTGTACAAGCTAGACCTGTGAATGTTGACATAGACCCTGCGGCCTTCCATATTTTCCTCAAATGTGCCTGATAATGTATCATTGATGTCCTACCATTTCAAATTGATATCCTTGTATATGAATAACTTGGTGTCTTCATATATAGGCAAGCTCATATACACTTGCTCAACTGCATCACCAGTTGCACTCTCAATGCTGTCCTTTGACCCTGCTCTCTTGGAGGCCATTGTACCTATACTTTTGAGAGACAGACGAACACCTTTGATGCCTGGAGACAGAGAAACACTCATGATAAGAAATTTGTCAATTGGAAAACCAAAGAAACTTGAGGACTGACATGCAATATACCTGGGTGACTGACTAGGAAGATTGCGTAATTTTCAACGTGGGGCTGGTAGATTGACAACCAAAACTGTGCAAAGCATAATACAGACTGTCAGGAGGCTGATTAACTGTTGAAACTATGTAATGCACAATCCAGCCTTGCTTACCGAGGATTGAAACTGCACAACACGTAGTTTAAGTCAGCAGGAACTACAAACCTAGCAAATGTATTTACGAAATTTCTAGGGCCAGCAAGGTATTGCCCCTCATAATTCTACATAGAAAGCCTGGAGGCTAGTGTTGGGCCAGATTTGCATAGTTTTTGGCAGGAAGGTAGAGCCTTCACTCTCAGAAATGTGCATTGCTAGCTGGGAAAGGCAACCCAGACTTGTTGACGGGCGACTGAAAACATGAAAAGTTCTGAATGCATGGTGAATCTAAGTGCAAACCATAGTGAATGATCATGCATGCAAACAATTAGTGCAGGGTTCAGAAAATGGGAAAACAAGCATGTGTGTGAAGTAGGTCACCGCAACAGTGACTGTCAGTGCAAAAATAGTTTCATGCATGCAACAATAGTGAGATGCAATGAAAAATTTGAAATAGTGCTTCTTCAAGATAACATGCATTAAAACAACATCAAGCATTCATTGAAACCAAGCAAACATCACTCACACAAAGCGAAATACGAAAAGTGACAGAAAGGCAACAAAGCACATGAAGAGTGGACTTACTCTGAAAAGTTGAGCTTAATGTGCCGAATGCTCCTAGATGCAATGTGGAATGGAAGATCTCCAAGACCGATGTGAGGAATGAGCTCTAAAGCACTGAATAAATAATTTTTGATAAGATCGAGGCTTATGATGCGCATGCCACAAATCTAGGAAAAAGTGACACTTGGTGAGAGGTTTCTAAAATGAATTTTTCATGTAAGCTCCAGTTGCTAAAAATGGATCCCTAAAATCAAGGGATTCTTTTTACTTTTTTACCTTTTTCGAGAAAAGCAGCCTATGCATGCAAATCAAGATTGGTCAATCCTAGAGGGAACTAGCCAACCTGAAAGCACATACAAAAACCTGCAAGCCTGGGAATGACATTTGCACATTTTTAGAGTTGAGCAAGTCTTGTTTTCCATCATGCATTACCCAATTTCTAGACTAGAGCCCTAGCTATTAGTCATAATTGCGCAATTTTGGAGATGAATCCTAGTGTTGGGCTGCATTGCGGAATTTTTAGAGGGAAGGTTGCTTGGCTGGATTGTGCATTTATGGAGCCCAAATGGATTGTGTAATATCGAGAGGGAAATCTAGTTCTCCTCCAGAATTGCACAATTTCCTAGGTGAGCATCACAACCAGAAAATGACTAAGTCCCAGAGTGTCAGCTTGTGGGTGGGAGGCAAACAAGTTGATAAGCACAGATTGGTAAGTCATTGAAACTCAACTGAAGCATATGTACTTGGAAATTGCAAGGCATGCTGCTAAGGATGATTGGTTGGGAGGCTCTAAAACGAAGCTAAGGAAAAATTTTGGAGGGTGGTTGTAGCCACTACAAAAACACCCAAGGGGGGAAATGTCTTCCAAGCTACCAATGGTGTAAGAATGAAAACCACTCTCCTTCATCCATTTAGATTTCACTATGGAGTCTTTCATTTTATCAATATATCACCTATTTGCATTCACAATATGGCCACAACAGGGTTTGCACAACACAAGGGCAGCCCTTCACTCAGTCAAGAGTTCATTAATGCCTCTCTTTGGTGCTTTGGTGCATGGTTTTCGTGGAAAATTTCTTAGCATATGAGCCATTATGAGTTGACACAACATGAAATGGGACCTTCTCTTAGTCAAGAGTCCCTCCACACTTCCCTCTAGTGTTTCATGTATAACATAGACGAATTATTTAGTGTTCTAGTCGGTCATTTGGATCATGCAAAGAATCATTCCCTGACCTTTCTCATAGAATTTAGGCCAAGAAGGATCACACAGAAGGTTTTCTTCGAATTCACACGAGAGCCTCCTCTTGTCTCTTTTCTCTACTCTATGCTTCCTTTCCTCGGCTTCCCTCCTGCCTTTTCTCTCTCTGCACTTCTCTTTGATTTTTCCCTTTGATGGGATTGTGTGGATGGTCCAAAGTATCCAGAATATAGGGTATATATCCCATACTTCTGGGAAGTTTGTTAAAACTATCCCACTCATCTCATAACTACTAGTAGTCCCCTTAGATGTTTTTAGGGGGAAACTTGACGTTCTTAGAATATTGTCTTAGCCCAATAGTTCATTAGTAAGGATTAATTCTATAAACCCATTATGTTGGCTTCATTCCTCTCATGGCTTCTCATGGTCCATATCAAGACTTCACCTCTTCATCACTTTATATTAATTCTAATTACATTTATTTTGACTCTTTTTCCTATTTACATTTTCATGTCTTTATAAAAATGCTTAAGATAATTATTACAATTACAATATTAATAAAATTAAGTGCTAGGAATGTTACAATTATATTTAAACCCAATCAATTAAGTGTTGAAATATTACAATTATCTTTAAACCCAATTAATTAAGTGTTGAAATATTACAATTATCTTTAACCCAATTAATTATCTTATTTAAAAAGAAAAAATAAATAACTACACATGACTTCTTTTTCATAATAATCCTTAATAAATTAAAATTATTTTTTTATGTCAAGAATCTCTATTACAAAAACTCACTAAAAATCAACAACATAATCTACCAATACTCAAATATAATAAAACCATAATTTTTAATATTATTATACCAATTAAACAACAATGACTTCCTGAAACAACAATACTCAAATATAATAAAACCATAATTTTTAATATTATTATACCAATTAAACAACAATGACTTCCTGAGACAACAACATGTTACTTGGGCAAATCTAAACACATTGGGTACACACAAAAATGACATCTTAATATTATAAGAGACCACGTTAGACATTTCTTTAACTAATCTTTAGTTTGTTATATCTTTATTGAAAGAGGATTGGAAACCATTATTATCCACGAGTGTAGAGATTTAAGAATCATTCTACATTATTAAAGCATGGATTTGGTTTTTGATATATATTTATTTTTAATTTAAGTTTATTTTAAATTTTTTTTTAATTGTTTATTATTAAATTTTGTAAAATATATTATTAAAATTAGAATATTTAATTATGGATAGTGCACTAGTTTGCTCTGTAATAAAAATTATTTGAATTGAAATATGAATAATTAATATACATTATTTAAATATAATGAAATTATTGATTCGTTTTATATTAGAATAATAATTATATAATTAACTTTTAATAATAATACTTAAAAATTAAATCCAACATATATAATGGTTTATAAGAGAAATATAGGAATATGGAATGTACAAAAGTTTAAAGTATGGAATGTACAAAAGTTAAAACATATCACTTCTAATCATGGCAATGGGATGAGAGGAACCATTGGAATGGATGCTTTAACTTGAAAATACTGTCAGACCCTCAAAAAATTTAATGACAAAAAGATACCAAGCATGTTTTTGCAAAATAAAGTTAAAATGAAGCAAGGGGAAGGGGAATGGAATATGAAGAAAGGGAATTAAATATTTCATGAAGTTCAGTAAGTTGAGCCATTGTTTTTTCACTTTGGCATCGATGTGATGGTCTCTACTTTAATTGTACCATTCTCCTCCTAATTGTCCTCTTTCTCTATCTAATGTTTTGGATTATCTTGCATTTCAAATCCTAGCCTATCCAAGGAAAGTGCTCTACATCCTTTTCATTTTTTTTTAATTTAGTCTGGCACTTATAATCCCACTTGTCATGGGGATCACTGCCAACAACAAAGCAACCCAAAAGATACAACAGGATAATAAAAGAGAATAGTATTGATTAAAGCTTCCAAACAGCATGATGAATGAATCCATGCCATTAGCAATAAAAGGTGATAAGTAGAGCTTCTGGGTGACCAAGGTAAAGCAGCACCAAAGCTCTTTTCTTTGGCTTATATTTGAACACTAGGACGATGAAGGAGCTTGCGGCCATTAGGTTTAATGTTGTGATAGGTTTCTTCCTTTTCACACTTCAAATGCTGACTGCCACAGTAGCCTGTGCGGGTATATAATCTCACATTAACCCACTACTGGTTTTGAGTGCCTTAATTTATGCGTTCTCACTGACAAACCTGTCAAGATGTGATACGACACTTCTTGCATGTTGAGCTTGTCCATGGAAAACTTCGGTAAACATGCAGAGCCTTCTCTATGTTGTACATTGATATGAAGGTGCCAAGGGGTGAGGCATACAAATCTTCTATGTTGATCAATGCCTTCATGGCTTCCTGTGACATGCAAGGTGGATCCTTCTCAAATATCATTCTGGACACTGGGGTGATGAAGTGGTCTAATAACTGTATGATAACTCTGTGGAAGCTGAATTTGGAGAACAACTTGCAATAAGTGTGCATAGAGGTTTCCAATGTCTCCATGACCAACCCAAGCTTGGGATCTGGTGACAAGCACAGACTGTATCCTGTATGTAAGAAGACATGTATATCTTCACTTGCTGACCTTTTGGTTGACGTTGGGCTTCTGTTAGTTGTTCCTTCAACCTGAGAGCCAACATGTCAGATCAGTTGCAAGGTCTTCCTTCACTCGGTAGTTGATCCAACACAATCACCCAACTCTGCGGGAAGATTTATGTGCTCTCTTGGACATATAAGCAGCATGAAAAGATGACCAATAAATGATATTCCTTCCACCGTATCTTCATCTTGTAAACCTAGCTAGGTGTTGTCCTGAACTTGGATGACTCTTTGACCTAGCTCTTCAAGATATCTTTTTATTTTGCACTACTGTTGAGTCTGTTGAAGGGTTTCTTCGTCGTGATCACCGACTGTGGTAAGTGATACATCTCCTGAAATTCCTTCGCCCGGAAGGTCACAAGTTGTGCTCCATTGAAACTACTCAACACCATTGTCTTTGGATCAGCATGCAAGACAATCTAGTGGATCATGTCTGCGCATGGAAACATGAGATACCTGCTTGCAATCTTGTACAAGCTAGACCTATGAATGTTGACATAGACCCTGCCGCCTTCCATATTTTCCTCAAATGTGCCTGATAATGTATCATTGATGTCCTGCCATTTCAACTTAATATCCTTGTATATGAATAACTTGGTGTCTTCATATATAGGAAAGCTCATATACACTTGCTCAACTGCATCGCTAGTTGCACTCTCAATGCTGTCCTTTGACCCTGCTCTCTTGGAGGCCATTGTACCTATACTTTTGAGAGACAGACGAATGCTTGTGATGCCTAGAGACAGAGAAACACTCATGATAAGAAATCTGTCAATTGGAAAACCAAAAGAAACTTGAGGACTAACATGCAATATACCCGGGTGACTGACTGGGAAGATTGTGTAATTTTCAATACGAGGCTGGTAGATTGACAGCCAAAACTGCGCAAAGCATAGTCTGGACTGTCGGGAGACTGATTAACTGTTGAAACTATGCAATGCACATTCTAGCCTTGCTTGCCGAGGATTGAAACTGTGCAACACGTAGTTTAAGTCAGCAGGAACTACAAACCCAACAAATATATTTAAGAAATTTCTAGGGCCAGCAAGGCATTGCGCCTCATAATTCTGCATAGAAAGCCTAGAGGCTAGCGTTGGGCCAGCTTTGCATAGTTTTTGGCAGGAAGGTAGAGCCTTCACTCTCAGGAATGCGCATTACTAGCCGGGAAAGGCAACCCAGACTTGTTGACGGGCGACTGAAAACATGAAAAGTTTTGAATGCATGGTGAAGCTAAGTGCAAACCATAGTGAATGATCATGCATGCAAACAATGAGTGTAGGGTTCAAAAAATGGGAAAATAAGCATGTGTGTGAAGTAGGTCACCACAACGATGACTGTCAGTGCAAAAATAGTTTCATGCATGCAACAATAGTGAGATGCAATGAAAAATTTGAAATAGTGCTTCTACAAGCTAACATGCATTAAAACAACATCAAGCATTCATTGAAACCAAGCAAACATCACTCACACAAAGAGAAATACGAAAAGTGACAGAAAAGCAACAAAACACATGAAGAGTGGACTTACTCTGAAAAGTTGAGCTTAATGTGCCGAATGCTCCTAGATGCGATGTGGGATGGAAGATCTCCAAGACTGATGTGAGGAATGAGCTCTAAAGCACTGAATAAATAAGTTTTGATAAGATCAAGGCTTATGATGCGCATGCCACAAATCTAGGAAAAAGTGACACTTGATGAGAGGTTTCTAAAATGACTTTTGCATGTAACCTCCAGTTGCTAAAAATGGATCCCTAAAATCAAGGGATTCTTTTTACTTTTTTTCCTTTTTTCCTTTTTTCGAGAAAAACAACCTATGCATGCAAATCAAGATTGGTCAATCCTGGAGGGAACTAGCTAACCTGAAAGCACATGCAAAAACTTGCAAGCCTGGGAATGAAATTTGCACACAGAGCTGAGCAAGTCTTGTTTTCCCTCATGCATTACCCAATTTCTAGACTAGAGCCCTAGCTATCAGTCATAATTGCGCAATTTTGGAGATGAATCCTAGTGTTGGGCTGCATTGTGCAATTTTTAGAGGGAAGGTTGCCTGGCTGGATTGCGCATTTATGGAGCCCAGATGGATTGTGTAATATCGAGAGGGAAATCTAGTTCCCCTCCAGAATTGCACAATTTCCTAGGTGAGCATCACAACTAGAAAATGACTAAGTCCCAGAGTGTCAGCTTGTGGGTGGGAGGCAAAAAAGTTGATAAGCACAGATTGGTAAGTCGTTGAAAATCAACTGAAGCATATGTGCTTGGAGATTGCAAGGCATGCTGCTAAGGATAATTGGTTGGGAGGCTCTAAAACGAAGCTAAGGCAAAATTTTGGAGGGTGGTTGTAGCCACTACAACAACAGCCAAGGGGGGAAATGTCTTCCAAGCTACCAATGGTGTGAGAATGAAAACCACTCTCCTTCATCCATTTAGATTTCATTATGGAGTCTTTCATTTTATCAATATATCACCTATTCGCATTCACAATGTGGCCACAACAGGGTCTACACAACACAAGGAGAGCCCTTCACTCAGTCAAGAGTTCATTAATCCCTCTCTTTGGTGCTTGGTTTTCATGGAAAATTTCTTAGCATATGGGTCATTATGAGTTGACACAACATGAAATGGGGCCTTCTCTTAGTCAAGAGTCCCTCCACACTTCCCTCTAGTGTTTCATGCATAACATAAACAAATTATTTAGTGTTCTAGTCGGTCATATGGATCATGCAAAGAATCATTCCCTGACCATTCTCACAGAATTTAGGCCAAAAAGGATCACACGGAAGGTTTTCTTCGAATTCACATGAGAGCCTCCTCTTGTCTCTTTTCTCTACTCTATTCTTCCTTTCCCTGACTTCCCTCCTGCCTTCTCTCTCTCTGCACTTCTCTTTGATTTTTCCCTTTGATGGGATTGTGTGGATGGTCAAAAGTATCTAGAATATAGCGTATATATCCCATACTTCTCGGAAGTTTGTTAAAACTATCCCACTCATCTCATAACTACTAGTAGTCCCCTTAGATGTTTTTAGGGGGAAACTTGACGTTCTCAGAATATTGTCTTAGCCAAATAGTTCATTAGTAAGGATTAATTCTATAAACCCATTATGTTGGCTTCATTCCTCTCATGGCTTCTCATGGTCCATATCAAGACTTCACCTCTTCATCACTTGATATTAATTCTAATTACAATTATTTTGACTCTTTTTCCTATTTACATTTTCATGTCTATATAAAAATTCTTAAGATAATTATTACAATTACAATATCAATAAAATTAAGTACTAAGAATGTTACAATTATCTTTAAACTCAAACAATTAAGTGTTGAAATATTACAATTATCTTTAAACCCAATTAATTAAGTATTGAGATATTACAATTATCTTTAACCCAATTAATTATCTTATTTAAAAAGAAAAAATAAATAACTACACATAACTTCTTTTTCATAATAATTCTTAATAAATTAAAATTAATTTTTTTTAGGTCACGAATCTCTATTACAAAGACTCACTAAAAATCAACAACATAATCCACCAATACTCAAATATAATAAAACCATAATTTTTATATTATTATACCAATTAAACAACAATGACTTCCTTTCAAGTAGACAACAACATGTTACTTGGGCACATCTAAACACATTGTGTACCCACAAAAATGACATCTTAATATTATAAGAGACAACGTTAGACATTTCTTTAACTAATCTTTAGTTTGCTATATCTTTATTGAAAGAGGATTGGAAACCATTATTATCCACAAGTGTAGAGATTTAAGAATCATTCTGCATTATTAAAGCATGGATTTGGCTTTTGATATATATTTATTTTAATTAAGTTTTTATTTAAATATTTTTA